>MNCI01006882.1:19730-32553 GCA_015680685.1 Gnetum montanum | reverse complement strand
GCATTGGACAGAAACCACACCAATATTTACAGTATTTGGCCATTACAGTGATCCCAGGTATCATAGGTCCAGAGGCACCACGAATCCAACAGTAGATGCTGCAAATTTTCATTTAATTTAGTTCTCTTATTTATGTTGCAGTGCTATCACTTTCTTGAAGCGCCAACTAGAGCTTCCCTCTCTGCCATCACAGTAATATCCAACATCACAGTGGTCATGAATAGCTCGATGGTTTAAGCATTTATGTTTGCGGTGCTCGCAGAATCAGCAAATCTAACAGAACATAGGTAATCATCATCATCATAGGTGCCACTTTTACCCAAGAGAACCAAAAGAAAAAGATGCGAGAACCATATATTGTACCCATTTTGTGGATGACGGTAAAATTAACGGTGCAGCGGCAAGAAGATTGGTGAGGCAGCAGGAGGTAGCAGCACAGTGGTAGAAAGATCGGCCATGTAGAGACATAGTAGTGGCAAGATCGGACATGTAGAGGTGCAACAGCAGGAGGATTGGCCGTGGAGGGGCACAGCAACAGCGAAGTTACAGAGTATGTAGTAGTAGTGAAAATTGACAGGCAAAGATGGCTACAACAAGGACAGCAGGGAAGGTCAGTAGCAACAATAACGACGTGTCGGTAGATCTAGTAGAATCGTAAAGGTGAGACTCGAACATAAACTACTAGAGCTTACATACATTTCCACCCATGGAAGTGCTAGGAGCTAGCTAGAATAATGAAAAAGCAACAACCCCTTTATTCTATTGGTAAGTGAAGTGCTAGTGATGGAGTGGGGTGAGTGAGAGAGTGGTAATTGCTGTTGTAATGGCAGCCACTCCTACCAATAATTGTGGAGGAAACAAGCATCTTTATTTTCGACCCTCAAAGGAGAGATCTCTCCCTTGCAATATAGACATCTCCCTAGTATGCAAGATGTCTCTTTTGACATCTTTACACTTGGGAAAGACATGTTCTCTTTCTCCAAGATGTCTCGTATGGATTTTAACAGACATCAAGATAAATAGTAAATTGGAAAAAATACAAAAGGTCACACCAAGAAGCTATAAATAAGAGTCCAAGGCCTATGTTTGGGTAAGAGTGAGAGAAAATAGAATTGAGAGATCTCTTGAAAGCTTGTGCAAGAAAGTTTAAGTGAGAGGCAAGGGATAACACTTAAGAGAAGTTAAGAGAGCCTCTTATAAGTTTCTTGTCTTAAGTTTTAGCTCCATTATGGGCAATTAAGAATTAAGAGGGGACATGTGTGGCCTCTAAGATCCTTGGAAGAGTTATGAGTTGAGCTTGGCTCCTCAACTTTGATGTATTTCTCTACATTTTAAGAGTTTTCTTAATACAAGGGAGATTTTCTCCATTTCATTATGTTATTCTTGTTTTCTAAGCTGAATTCTCTTAGAAAGCTTGTAGAATGGATCATTTTGGGGTCTACTGAGGTAGGGTTCACATCACAACCATAGCCTACCATATTTTCTTTTCAGTCCTTTTTGCTTCCTACTACTATTGTTACATCATGTAGCAATCCTCAACGTGCTAGTCTATTCTCTTTTCTAGTATACCCACTCAATCTAGCATCATTAGGTGTACCTGCCCCTACAACCTTTGGACTTGTTTCCTATATGCATACTCATTTAACATCCTTGCCTACTACTACAATTCAACCTATTATTAACTCTCCTAGAATAGATCCACGATTACTAGCATTACTCAATGACATGATGCTCCATCTTCAAAACAACAAAGACAACATGGCAAAGGCACTAAGCATGCAAGGAAATTCTTCTACTTCCATAAATTGGATTTTAAGTAATCCCATAAGCTTTGTGATCACTTTGCTAGTCTTACCTGAGCGAGTTTCACTACCTACTTTCATAAAGTTCAATGACGAAATGGGGGACCCCATGAATTATGTGGTCACATTCAAAAATAAATGTATGCTTCTAGCTACTTACCCACATATTATGCTAAGCTTTTCAAACTCTCTTTTTGAAAGAGCTTTGGAATGGAATAGATTCCTAGCACATGAATCTATCATCTTTCTAGAGCAACTGCTAGCAACCTTTATTGAATGCTTTAAGTTAAATGTGCCTCAAAGTACAAACATGATGTCTTTCATGGCCATTAGACAAGCTGCGAATCAGTCTATTGATAAATGCATTTCTCGGTGGATAGCAACATCAACAAAACTACAATATCATTTCGAGAAATTTCATTTGCAAGACATCTTTGAAGCTACAATTATTAACTACGTTTAGAAAAGGATGTGTTATCCTAAGCCTTGATCTCTTAATGATGCTTTCCTGGCCACTAGATGCATTGAAGAAATAGTCACTTAATGCAATAACCAAGAATTCATATCAATCTATAATAAGGCTAATAAGACTACTGATAAGAGAAGGGACAACCAACTTCTACATGTGTTTCTTCTCTTTCTAAGAGACAAAATAATGTTCCCTCAATTACCTCCTCTTCCACTCAACAACACATGCCCCAAAGTATTAGATATCAACACACTAAGATATCTACGAGGTGCTCTATGCTTTTGAATAATTTTCTTAAGGATGGTCACCTCAAGAAGAAACAGGTCTTTGATCAAGCAAGAGTGTGCTATTGTTGCATTTAGTTGATAGCTATGGATCCCTCTCAAAGGCAAGAAGGTGATCCTGATGTGCCTAAATGGTATAACTATTGAAACTGCTAATATTACCATGAGATTCCTGGACATGACACAGATAACTATAGGAATCTAAAAAATGATGTCTAGGATCTCATTAATAAGGGCAAGATAGTGATGGAGAGTAACCCATACCTATGCAGCTAAATATTCAATAGCATGAAGTATTTTAAAATCACTTGGGAGCTCAAGGCATAATTTCAACTTTCAAGACTAAATACAAAGCTAATAAGTCCCTATCCAAGGAAACTTAGATCATCTGCTAGTCTAATTACAAATAGCCCAGGAAGTCATCACTACAACCTTAGAAGTATTATATAATCTAGTGGTTTGACTATGTTGCTACATCATCAAAATCAAGTCATTTTTCTACACCTTCCTATCATATTTATGCTACCAATTCTTATCATACTACTCGTATTCAACCTACCCATCCATCCAGTTCATACTGTATTTCATCTCATTGAAACTTCAAAACATGTCATTCACTACATCTCAAACATCTATTAATCCTTTTCTCTTACCTCATGTAAAAATCCTTACATGTACTCAACAAACCAATGAGTCATGATTAAGTAAATAGAAGGAGAAAGTTATTGATGCATTGAAGCAATCTTCTAAGACAATAAAGAAGGTTTCCTTCCAACAACAATAAGAGCCTACTTCCTCAAGTAGCCTCCTACCTTTATCCAATCTTATATAGCTAGTTACAATAGCACCTACTCCATAAATATCTCAACCTACAAACAATAAGTTCTTGTAGTAAATGATCATCATTGTTCATTCGAAAGATACCAAATTATCCTTGTTGGATCATGTGGCAACTTCTAAAGAGCATCATGCAGTACTATATGGTGTTCTTAGGAGGATCATGGTTCCAAGTGATATTCTTGCTTGAACAAAAGTTATATCTTCTTTCCTTTAAGTCCTTCATTATGGATCAGATAGTCTACATTCTTGTGGTGAGAACATCAAGACTAACTTAAAGAAATGAGATATCTGTTAACTATCACTCTACATCACCATCAAGGTATCACTTGAAGCTTCAATTCTACTCATACATATTGATCATGGAATCGGATTAAACATGATCACATGGGATCAAGCAACTTAGTCTCCATGACCAAGTAATCTTCGATGAAACCAATACTATCCTTATTTCTTTTAATGATACACAAGTAGAGGTTATAGGTTCCATTAGATTACCATTCATTGTAGGTTAGTTTGTGTAATCTAAAGCTATCTTCATGGTGATATGTAAATGTCTTGATGTTTGTAATAAACTAGGACATCCTTGGTTAGCTCAACATCGAGTTATATCTTCTCCTATACATCAGAAGATATACATTCCTATTTATAACCATGAGAGAGTTATCTTTGCAAAAAAATAGATCTTAGGTATTTCTCACTTAAATAAGAAGTCCATCCTTATCAGCTTAGTAGCAAACTAGTTAATATCAAGCTTGAACCTGTAGACAAACCTACAGTCTCATTTTCTCCACAAAATTTCTACTATCACTATGGATTTGATAAACTTAAGTGACAAGTCTATCTCTAACTTTGAGTTCAATGACTTAGGTTTTGGAGAACTTGATATATCCTCACCTAAAAAGAAGAATTCCTCTTACCCTTCTCATTTAGCTACTCAAAAGGTTGTTGCAAATACAATAACTTTGGATAATTAAGTTTCCGCATCTTTTTCACCTCATTTCCCAATTTCCAAGTGGCGAACATCTACTAACGCTTATTAGGATTTCTTTGAAGTTCTTTTCTACTATTTGCTATCATCACACAATGATGATTAGTGAATTGACATTACTTTCTACTTTTATTTTTTATTGATCGCTTGTTATTAAGAAATATTAAAAATTAAGTAGTTAATGACATCATGTCAAATTTCTTAACTATCAATTACATAAAGATAGTTAATTTAAAATTATGTAAAAACCTTTTTTTATTTTATCTTAATTTTATACAATTGATGCACATCATAACTTTTGACGTGACGTATTACTTTAATGTCAAACACACTTAACGTTTTACAAAGAATTTTATGTGTCACACATAGATGATGCTAAAAAAAGCACAAAAAAAGAAAGAAGAAGGCTCAATAGTCTTATTTGTCTTTAGCAATTTCCTTCTTAGCTTTTGCATCAATTGGTATTGGAGTAGGCTCTTCTGTAAGTCCCTAGCTACTTTCCCTAGGGTTTGCACATAAAAATCAAGAAAAATAGTTTAGTTTTATTTTATTTTGTTAATAAGAGAAAATAAAATGAAATGATTACCTAAATTTTTAATGCTTATCCTGCATTTCTCTATAAATCTCTAGTATCTGTTATTCTATCTCATCGAAGCTCAAGTTGGCTATGTCTAACATGTTAAAAGTTGAACTTGGAATCGTTAATAGAATGCTAGTTCACTCTTCTTTGTAGGCTTTTGGTTCTTTTGGGGTAATATCACTATCATCCCCTTTTACTATATATTACTCTTGGGAACCTCTTTGTTCTTCCTCTACTTTGGCAATCATTACATTGTCGCCAAAATCTTTAAACAACTCCTTCAACTTTGTATATTTAATAAATAAACTTCTTATTTTCTTATCTACAAATAGGCTTTTATTTCCTTTTAACAACTTCTGGTACTCTCTTTTTTACCACCTCTTATTTCTCTAGTGTTTTCTACCCCAACTCTCCCATGCTACTGCAGAGTTTCTTAGACTCATCATAAAACAAATCATTGGTAAAGTTGATCTTTTTGTTTCCATCAATGCCCTCTTGAACTTTATAGCTTTATTACTTTCTATCCAATATACATGGGAAGGAGGGTTGTGCTTGACCATGTTGTTGCTCCTTATTTCTATGTCCAATAGCTCCAATTGGTCAAAAAACATTATTATTTGACATTCATTCTCTTCCTTCTTCTTACATACTTACTCCAAGGAATTTAGGAGCATGGCATTGGCATTGGTTTGTTATATGGCCAATACTCCCATATCCTTGACATAGTTGAGAGCAACACTTATTTTTTTCCATAGCAAATTTCTCGTTTACTATGTCTACATTGATACTAGATCATGAAATGTCACCTAATTCTTATTTAACTTGATTTTTATTTCTACATCATAAATAAGAGAATGTGACATTTTCTATTTTTAACAATGAACATTATTTTATAGTAATAATATTTCTAACTTACCTTTCCCTAAAGAGATTAAGTTCAACTTTCTCTTCATGTCCTCTACAAAGCCTTCCAACATCATCTACTTATCTTTGATGAATGGTGAGGTGTCACTACGCTCAACCATACGAATCACAAGGGTTCACACATGATCCGGTCGAATTCCATGGATAAGACTAGCTGTGGCATCTAGATTGTGATGCTTTGATTGTAGTTCAGTGTCTTCCCACTTGGACTAGTGGTAGCTTTGTCACGTATTGTTTAGTTTAGAGTGAGGCATATGATTTTTATTATTTTATATTTTATTGTTCTATGATTAATAATAGGTTGAAACTCAATTTATAATCAATTCAACTAATCTAATCGGTAATTAATAATCAACTACCCTAAGATAAGTATCCAACCCCACTTCCCGTGCACATCCTAAACACATATAACACTAATGGGTTACCAAACGTTAAGCGTTGCTAAGATTACCAAGAGTCATATGCATGCTCAAAGCGATTGTACTCATGTGCCTAATCAATTAACATGCATGAAAATGTAAATATTAACTAAGTACATCAAAAGTAAATTTCATGGAAAGTAAATCTAATCTAAGTCAAAGTGCTGCAATGAATAAGAATCAATCTCGATCTTATTTCCACTCATGGAATATGTCCAAGTACATTGCTAGTTGAATAATACTTCGTACAACTAACTTAGAGTCACTTTGTCGGCACTCACTAGCTATTCTCTACGATTACAGAATAAAACTATAAGAACTCGGCTACTCTATTGACAAAACTATGAAAAATTAACATGAAATCATGAGCCCAAGTGTTATATTTATAGGCTAGCGTATACCCCCCTACATTGGATATTTGACATCGCATCTAGGCTTCGATGTCAGATACCCAATGTCACATCTTGTCCATAACATCGAATACCCAACATTGAGGCTCTGACATTGGATAACGTTGGAGTAGAGGAAAAAATGTGTTTCATTAGTATCTATAATCAATGTACAAAATTTCAATGTGATATCAAGTATACTTACCATATAATGTGAAAAGCTTGGAATTGTTCAACTCCTTTATCCACTTTCAAACCTATGCATCATTCAAAAATGGTTTGCTTCATGATGGAGGGACGTCTCCTAGAGGTGAAGGAGGTGTCTCTAGTTTTAAAAGTTCATCCCTTCCTCTACCCTTACTCTCCTGTTCTTCTTGGTCTATTTCATCAAAATTCAAATCAAAGAGATGAGAAAAGGCATATTTTCTCCATCCCATTTGTTTTCCTCTAATAAAAATAAGTCGTGTAATAAATCACTTTCTTCCTTGCTCATACCTTTATTTTGACCTTTTTGAATTAAAGGAAGATTGAAACATAGTGTTTTTGCTTTCTATTCCAATGCTCTTCTATCTTGAGTAGCTTTTACAAGAAAAAATAGTTAAACGTTAGCATCACATCATTTTCTAATAACATCAAAATTAAAAACTACATTGCATCAATAATACTTAGCAAAAAAATTTGTTCTTCATGCCTCTAATTTTTTCTAGAAGACTTTGACTTCTAGGATCTTGGAGGAAATTTCTGCTTTAAAAAGGTGTTTCTTCTTACTTGATGCCCATCTTTTTTCCACGATTTCAAAGGTGATCTTTGAAACTAAGGATCCAACTTTCTCTTAGGTCTTTGACACCAACATCAAAGAATCGTCACCTCCAATGCTATAAGTTGAGATCAAAACCCCTACATGTTGATACAATGAGGACCTAAAGTCTACTTCAAAAGCAACATCAACTTGCTTCTCTCCTTCCCAAGCAAACATTATTGCCACAACCTTTATTAACCCATAGTAGAACCTAAAATTAAGCTTCCTGCTCACTGTATTCTTCTTTTCATTCTTGTGCTCCTAGGATAGCTTCTCCATTTCTTCTACTACCCTTTAACAGATAACTATTGCCTAGTTGACTACCCTTTTGGACCAACTCCCATTTTTAACCTATCTTATTGCAAAAGAGTCTTTCAATAAATAAAGGGAACAACTTTTTCAAGTCTTCATTGGTCCCTTTATGTATGTTGATGGTATTTCTATTCTTAAATCCCACCTATTCCTCCATGATTGCTAATTATGCTAATTCTAGCTTGGACCTATTAATCTTTATTCCCCTCTCTGGAAATCCTAGCGAATGCATTAGTGTAGCTAGATCCCAAGTAACGATTACTTGTTTTTGGTCTACATTGACCACAAAAACCACCTTCTCTGCTAAATAGCTCTAACAAATTCTACCACACTGGGTAGCGATGTGTTAAGCCTAAATCACACATAATTCTTGCTGTATCAAACTTGCTAAAATATAGTACTCCTTTTTTCTTAAATAGGCACTTTAGAGCTCTTCGTGATTTACTAGCTAACCTTACTTTAAATTCTTCAGCTACTCCAATGACATCAATAACCTTTATGTCATCAATATTTATTTGAGTTGCAAATCAATGTATCTTAATGTTAGTTTTCTTATAATAAACATCATCATCTTCTGACTTCAAAAATAGCAAAAACCATATAAAAATTAACTTCTACTTACTCTTTGGCCTCGAGATGATCCTTGACCCATTTGGCCATTTTGAACTCTCACCATGGACTTCATTCCATAGTGGATGAAGCTATTCATAATTTCTATACTCCTTCTAGAACTTGTATAATCTTAATCTCTTATACTACACATTAAAATGGGACATCACTTGAGATCTCTATTTTTAATGTTGGAAAAGATCCTACAACAAGTTCTGCAATAATGCCAAATAATCAAAACTCTACATGTCTAGATCATTCAACCTACACAATATTCTTAAAGTTAGTTATTTTAAATAACAAAAGACTAACTTTCCCTAACTCTTAAATTTGTAACTCATCTCTTCATAAAAATTTGAGAGCCTTGTGAATTAGACATTTCTCTAGAAGCCTAAGTTTTCAATAGCAATGTACTATTGACATTGAACTACCAATACTCTTTGCGCTCTCACAGCTTGACCAAAGATTTCCTATAAACCATGACGTCTTTGAATAACTTCTCAATTTTAATCTCATATTGAAAATTATCTTTGTGTGCTTAATATAAAATGTTGGCATGACTACTTCCAAAGCTCGTAAAACCACTTCTTTGTTCAGGCTCATTAAGATTATCACACAGAAATGGATTATGCATAACTTTAGAGATTTTTTAGCTCCCTTCCATGCCCATAGCCTTGGTGGCACGAGTGTCTTATCATTGAAAATTGATCTACTAATGATTGGACTAGATTTCCTATGTTTTTTTTAAGATGCTCCTTTAATCTACTAAGAAGAAATACCAAGTGCTACATGCATGCTTGAAGTGGTTGTATTGAGTGTATTTAACTAAGGGAGTTATAGGGTGAGAGAAATCATTAATCAACTAGGAAAGCATTAAATAATAATGAACACTAATTAATCTATTCTGAATGCTGCAAGGTTTATCATAAAGTTTGTCTTTATTATTACCGTACACAAAGTGTGCTCAAGTACATAATGCTCAAATAAAGATCCGTTCACTCTATGACTCTTACTGTGGGCACGCAGAAATAATTCTAACTCTAGAGGGAAAAAATGGCAAGAGTTCAGCTAAGGAACTAACTGTCTAATGTGAAAACCAAGGGTGCCGCCTCTTATTTATAGGCAAGGAGACAAGCCCTAATATCGGGTATCTGACATTGCATGATTGGATCCAATATCGCGGACACAATATCGTGGTCCAAATATCGCGATTCATCATACCCCCATGACTAAATGAAAACTCATCCTCAAGTTCCTTACAAAATATTGTGAAGGAATGGGATTATTGACTGAATGACCATTGACGATGGAATGGGGTGATAGACTCAACATGCCTGGTGAACGGATCAACAATACAATACATGACAACATTAGTGTTCATGACCACTGAGGTGAACACTATACATAAATGATATCCAACCTTTATTTGGAAGCTGGAAGAAAAGGAGAGAGAAAAAGAATAAGGTGTGTTGTTGTTGATGCCAAGATTGCACCTTCCGTTATTTATCCATAGCCACACCACCAATCTTGCTCCAGTTCCGGTCCATCTTAAGTGTTTCCTCCAGGCCCAGTCCATTGTTGTATGATCGCCATCTGCACACACAACATAGTCACAAATGAGTGAGTGTAGAAAAATCACAATGCAGTTGATACCTTGCCTCGATGTAAAGTGCATTGGCTGAGTTGTGGTTATGGCAAATATTGATTCTAGAGATTTAACACTGGTGACTACCTGAGGTGTAGGGGTTAGGAAAAATTAAAAAAATTTGTGCTAGGGCCCCCATGACTAAGAGCGAACCTCTGGTAGCGATAGGATCGAGAAAGATAAGGAATAAGAAAGATGGAGAAAAAGCAACAATGACATTGCTAATAAAATGGATGTCATGGATGCGGATGAAACAAAAAATTGTTGATTGTAGGAACGTTAAGGAAAAGAAGTTAAAAAATCCACCAAAAAGGAATGCTAGTGGGCCCTCCCCAAAGCAGGCTCATGTCCTTGATGCCCTAATAGACCCACAAACTAAAGAGTCTGTAGGCTCTAGGAATGTCATTTGGAAGCAAGAGTTAAAAACTTACCCACAAGAACTTACCAAGGAAAAACAATGCATCAATGAAGATACAGACTAATGATAAAATTGGCAATGAGGTGAAAAATGGAAAAGAAAGTTAGAGAGGAGAGAATGGAATGAAAACCTAAGAACAAGGTTGTGTAAAGTCCCTTGTGTGTGTTTTATTGTTAATGTAACCAAGTAGAACTCATTCCAAGTCCAGGCTCAACAAACCACATTCAGTGACCTCGCATCAACACATTTGACCAACCTATCCTCTTGAAGCAACAAGAATGCCTCTACAAAAAGTTACCACCATTTTGAGAAAAGTGAGATGAAGAATCAGGAAGTGAGAAAGGGCTTTAGTTAGAGGTAATCTTTAGGCATGGCTAACATGTCTTTCCAGTGCCATACCTAGTGTGTGTAGCCCAAGTTCATTATTGTGTCTAAGGGGTGTGCTTTGAATTCTCACTTTTTTTTTTGTATTTTTTCCATGAGAACCACACCATGCAAAGACTTATTTTTATGTACTCAACTTCCAGATATTTGCTGAATGGCAGAATGGTGGAAAACCCAAAGAAAAAGCATCCAAGCACTCAAGAGAATAGCCAGCACAACTACATCAAATCCCCTTGAAGTCACATCCTTTTCATCTTGGGAGTCTTTCCTTAGTTTGAGAAATACCCAGCCATCAATTCGTTAACAATTTTATTAGAGAAAGGGACTGTTCAGGTCCAAACCAAGGGAGACCATAGGATTTTATGGATGCATGAATGACGTGGACTCATTGCCTATTTAATCAAAAGAACCATACCTTAATATCAACATCATAATTCAAAGGTAAAACCAAAACATTAGCAATCAATATGGTATTATTCATACCACCATCATGAACACTTATTGGGTGATGAACAAAATAAAGTAATCACACAAAGAAATGGTAAAAATATGAACAATGGTGCAAAATAAAGATAAGAAAGATTAAAGAAATGTGCAAAACAAAAATGTGTAAAACAATGATGTGTAAAATAAAAATGTGCAAAACAAAAATTTGTAAAACAAAAATGTGCAAAACAAAAATGTGTAAAAAAAATTTAGAAAGAATTAAGGACCTTCAATGGTTAGCAGAGGTAGCCATCTCCCCCATGACTGAGTTGGAATGAGGAGATTCGAAATAATGAGCAAGGTTGCCCACTTACAGAGGTAGCACGTGTTCTGGCTATCCTAAACTCATGGAAAGGTTTTGTTTGTTGCATGTTGACTAACAGTCTCTTATATGGGCTCTCAGGTTTATATATGGTCATGGTCCTTAAAGGAAAAGTTGCATAGATAATGTAAGGTCCTTCCCACAATGTTTGAAATTTGGTACGTTGTGACACATTTGTGGGGTTCTAGTAGAGAACCTTATCTCCTGGCTAATACTTAACTTTCATAATTTTCAGGTCATGACATTGTTTATTAAATACCTTGTGTAATTCATTAGATGACAGGGCAGCTAGTCAATTCTCATCTAGCAAGTTAAGAGCCATCAACCTCTATTTTTGTGCTAGATCAAGGTTAAGGTTGAGGTCACATGCCGTGGATAGTGTACGGAGCTCAGTTTGGATAGGGAGCATTGGAATTTTTCCATACACTAACTTGTAGGGAGAGTAGCCTATAGGGAGTTTCCATGTGGAGTGGTATGCCCAAAGAGCATCGTTTAGTTTAGTGCTCCAGTCTTGCCTATACTTGTTAATGGTTCTAGTCAGTATCTTAGTAATCTCCCTATTAGTGACCTCGGCTTGACCGTTCGCTTGGGGGTGGTATGGTGTAGTTAATTTATGGTCAACCCCTAAGTGTTGCATTAACTTTTGAAAAGTTGAACCTGTGAAGTGTGTTCCATTGTTTGAAATAAGTGCACGCAGCACACCAAACTTGTTAACAACTTGAACAAATCGTGCAGCTGTAGATGATGTGCAATCTTTAATAGCAACTACTTTAGCCCATTTTGTTAAGTAATCTATGGCAACTATGATGTAAGGTTTTCCATTGGACATTGGTGTAATGGACCCCATAAAATCAATTCCCCAAATGTCAAAGGGTTCTAATGGTTGAATCCATTGTTGCGAACCCTTCATTCTAGCAGTCATTCCCCCATCACGTTGATAGCGCTTACAAGATTGGATGAATTGATGGTCATCCTGGAACAAGGTAGGCCAATGATACCCTGCATGCAAGATCTTGATGGCCGTTTTCCTCCCAGCATAATGACCCCCACAAGGGCCCTCATGAGCATCTTGGAGAACTGGTAGTTGATCTCTACCGGGAACACACCATCGAACCAAGCCATTGGGACATACTTTGTAAAGTTATCCATTGAT
>MNCI01006881.1:281479-294276 GCA_015680685.1 Gnetum montanum | reverse complement strand
GGTTTTCCTGTTCACCAACTCTTCGAGTGGTGACTCATCCTCCTCATCACAAAATTTCACTCCCTTCTTGCAAAGGGAGGGATCGCGGTTGTATTCCTCCGCACTTTCTCTTTTACGTAGCTCACCCTCTTCTTGTGCTACTTGTTTCAACAAAACTTCAAATTCATGGGCTCTTAATTGGGAGAGTCACCCTTGGGCGTTAGTCCCAAGAGTTCTTCTCGTTTCATTTCGTAGCCCATCGACGGGGTGGCGAAGATGATCCTGTTTAGCGTACCCATGGCCCAGCCAACGATGTAGCAGTGTGTAATAACGGGCCATGGAAGCATCCAAGGATTCATAAGCTCCTTGTTTCCAGCCTTGGATCTGCTTACGCAAGTTAGACACTCTGGAGTACGTTTGATATTTGTTATTGAACAATTCAAGCATCGTACTCCACCTCCTGATGGTCTTCGGTTCTAAGGACCGGTACCAGCTCTCTGCTTCTTTAATGAGTGTCCTAGGGAAAAACTTGAGTTTCTACCACTCATTTTCTATGTTCTTCAAGGCACAGGCATCATGGAATGCCTGTAAATGATGTTGACGATCAGCGTTATATCCCCCTTCAAATCGTGGGATATTATTTATGTCCAAACGCTTGATCCTACTATCCTTTAAATGCCTTGTGGGAATCCTAACTGCCTCTGTAATATCAAGCATGCTTCGGGTTGCGAATAAGGGTTCGTCATGATCATCTCTTTCATGACGTCTGTGATGTCTACGTGGTGGTTCCCTATTCTCCCTACGTTCTTGCCCTTGTCCTAACTCCTCTCGACCTACCTATTGAGGCATTTCATCTCTTTTACCTTTACTCTCCGCATTATGCTCATGGTGGTTGTGCCCAGATGTGGAAGGAGAGGGTGAATGATGAGATGAAGGAGAAGAAGAAGGGGATCCATCACCATGGTGATGTTTCTTGCCTTCTCTTCAGCTACTTCGGCCCCGATCATTGTGACGATCAACGAGTCTATCATTAGTGTGAGTAGTTGTTCCTGTCGTGAATAGCTGGTGCTCACGGGGGTCAGAGCCTAGAATATGTATCATTGATCTAAGGCCCTGATGCCTAACCTCTTCACTAGAGTGAGGAGGAGGAACATCATTTTCTAAGAAGCCCATCGTGAGGGGTTCCTCTTCTCCTATTTCACTAATGACGTGGGGAACCTTGCCCTTCAACAGTGAATGTTGGCTCTCCTGACGTGCGTCCCGAATACGTTGCGCATTTGTGGGTTGATAATCCCTTGTGTCATGGTCATCCAAAACGTATTCTGCGAACAGCTCATGCATGCCAATCTATACCAAGGCACGGAAAAGCATGTTGGAAGCAGAGCGATCTAGGGGTAACACGCTGTTACCTTGCATGTCTCTCCACCACAGTTGCTCATCTTGATGGAAAACAAAGGTAAAATTCGGCACATACTCATCGGGATGAGTATATGTGACTTTGGATTGTTGAGGACATGGTTGATTTCTGTTATGCGTATGATCCTGACTTTCTCCTGTATTTTCCTTAGGTGAGTTGATTGCATGAGAAGAAGCCATTTCTAATGGTGCACTAATTGTCACCATTATTTATGTTCTGAATTAACTGATTAACCCTAAGGTTTGTTTTAGGCTCACAACGATGTGAGTGATGTCCCTTATGTTTAATTGACGTGAAAACACTTAGTCCTCGGCAATGGCGCCAATGATGAGTGGCGAGGTACCCCTACACTCAACCATACGAATACGAGCGTGCACGCACGATCCGGTCGAACTCTGCAGACTAAATGCCTTATCACCACAAGAAACACTTGGGGTTAATCGTTCGTTGTCTTCCCAGGCTTGCTTGTAGGTGTCACGGTGTATGGTTAAGCAAGTTTGAGGTATATGATTTTTTTGGTATTTTCACGGTTTATCTTCTAAGCTATGAGAGAAAAGGGTTGAGAAACTAAGCTAACTCTAACTAATGTCCTAAGTCTAAATTAACTAGCGTCAGCATCCGTTCCCACTTACCGGACACACCCTAAACTATGCAACTATGGCTTACCACACGCTAATCGTTACTGGGACCACCACATGTAACGCAAGTGCTCGAAGTGGTCATACTGAGGCACCTATTTAGCTTAAGTGTGATAAGCAGCCGATTCCTTAGCTAGCCGTACACACCCATGGGTGCTCGTAACTAAGTCGTACTTATCACATGTTCTAGCCTAGCAATTAGTAGTGGATTCCTTGATTAGCCGTACACATTGGACTACCACTAGGATTACCAAGCACAAAATCCTGGAATACACTACTGGGTTACCAAACAGCCAATGCTCGTAATCAAGTCGTACTCATGCGTTGCGACAAGCAGCTGATTCCTTGACTATCCGTACACGTCCATAGACACTCGTAATCAATTCGTACTTGTGCACACTAGGAAAGTAGTAAATAAACAACAATGAAATAAAGCCACGTGCTGCAAGGTTTATCCAATCAAGTTCATCTTTATTTCCGTACACAACCTGGGTTGAGGTTACAAGCTGCTTGAATAAAGAGCCGTTCACTCTAGGACTCCTACTGCGGGCACATGGGAAAAATTCTAACTCTGGAGTGATCAATGTGCCAGAGCTTCGCTACTTCTAGCCAGGATTGGGAAATGAAGGGAGTTCCGCCTCTTATTTATAGATATGGTGGCGGACCGCGATATCGTGCACGCGATATTGCAGGGGAAGACGCGATATCGCGTACACGATATCGCATGGGATGCGATATCGCGGCACATGCAGGTCGCGTCTCATCAGCCATTAATGCAAAAAATTATATCATCAATAGAGTAATCAACAATAATAACAAAGATAGGTCCCCATATGAACTCTATAACAAACTAGTAAACATGAAGCACATAAGAACATTCGGATGCCATTGCTATTTTAAAACTCCAAAACAATTCATAGATAAATTGGATAGTAGAGGAAAGAAATGTGTTTTTCTAGGATATGATACTAAAATAGGTAGATACACTTGCTATTATCCCATATAGAAAACATGACACTCATATAGAGATCCTGAATTTGTGAAAAATAAATTTGGCATGAAAGACTTTTAGATCTAAAAGAATAATCAGAAATCCAAAAAAATCCCAAACAATGGGTGTAAAGAGGTTACCTTTAAAAAGAAATGTTGGAGAACATTTTTACAAGAAGAACCACTAGATCAAATGCTATCAACAACATAGCATACTCATATTTCTCTTAGAACCAATAAATGTAGAATAAGCTTTGAAAATAAAAACTTGGAAGGAAGCCATGGATAAAGAATATGAATCCATCATGAAAAAAAACATGAAAATTAGTTGATAAAACAAAAGGAAAAAATACTACTATACTTGGTTGTACAAAATTTAATTTAAAAGAAAGGGATAAGTTATGAAATATAAAGAAAGGCTTGTAGCAAGATGTTTCAAATAAAAAAAGAACACATATACTACGAGAAATTTTCTTCTGCAATTGAAAGAATCAAAACCATTACACTTATCATATTAATTGCTACTCATGAAAAACTAAAACTATATTAGATGGATGTAAACTTAAATTTTCTAAATGACAACATCAATGAAGAAGTGTACATTTATCAACTAGAAGTATACACTATCAAAGGAAAGAAAGACAAATTTTGCAAACTATAGAGGACCCTATATGGCCTAAAACAAGATCATAGAGCTTGGTTTCATAGAATTAATGACCAGTTGTTGAAGAAAGAATACTCATCATTCATGTTAAAACCAATTTTTACTATAAACATGACAAAAATGATTTTTTAATCATTTCTTTGTATGTATATGATCTCATATTTTCAACCAAAACTAAAAAACTAATAGAAGATTTAAAAAATAACATGAAAAACATATTTGAAATGAAAGATGTAGGGGAACTAAAGTATTTTCTTGAAATACAAGTTAACCAACACAAGGAGGAAATTAAGGTTCATTAAACAAAATATGTTACAAGCATATTAGAAAAATACAAAATTAGTAAAGAAAAAACCACCAAAGTTACTATTCCTCATAACATAAGGTTAGAAAACAAAGACAACACAACTTTAGTTGATGTCACTTTGTACAAAAGCATGATTAGAGCACTTAGATTTCTATGTCATACAAGAACTAATTTGAAATGTAAGAACCTAGATAGTCTCATCTAAATGCATTCATTTATGTACTAAGGTATGTGAAAGGCACATTAGATCATAGATTCACTTACACAAAAGGTGATGAACAATTTCATGATTATGTTGATGTTGATTATGGAGGTGACCACAATAATAGAAGGCCAACATTAGGAACTATAATATTTCATGGAAATAATGATATATCTTTGAAATATAAAAAATAAGCATCTATGAGTCTTTCAACATATGAAGAAAAACTTATTGTCATAACAGAATATACTCAACACATCCTATGACTAAAGAAAATTATGAATCATCTTGGCTTTCTTATAGAACTTTCCATCAATCTATATTATGATAACACTTCAACCATACAAATTTTAAATGAACATGTTCTTCAAAAAAAGTCAAAACATATGATAACCTAAAATTATATTCAATAATCATGATATCATGGCCACATTATCATAGTTACAATATCATAGATCATTACATGATGTTGTATATGCAATGTAGTGGGATAAGGTTATCCCTATAACTATGAGTCCAATGTCATGTCAAACTTACCATTTGGTGAACCTAGTAGTTAGAATCTATTAGTTTGTTTTCTTAAACCTAGTGATAATTGTGAGTGCCCACATTGTGATGATTAATAGTTGAATGCCATCTTTATTTAAGTGAAGTGTACCAAGATATACTTCATGTCCAGCAATAAAGATGAAGATTATTCTTTGCCATTGCAACATTTCACTTAGTCTTGATTTACTTTATATTTGTATTTTATATTTATAATATTATTTAATTTTTCCATGTTCATTGGAAACTTGGTTGAATAAGTATGACCAATTTCAACCACATAAATATAACCATCTAATAACTCAATAGTGGCTTAACTTAATTCACTTAGTAGCAAGTTACTTGATGATTCTGTTGAAAATTATATTAGTATAGGGTATGTTTGGAATGTTAAGAATGAATATTTATTACTTTAGGCTAGTATAGCATTATATTTCTATTATTCTTAGTTCATAGAATTTATATTCATCTTGTAGTATTTCGCGTTAGCACTCTAATAGCCAACCAACATCATTTGATCACATATCTTACCAGGAGTTAAATCATATACTTTGAGTTTTACTAACTTTGGTAAGAAGATAATGATTGCACACTCATTATTAATAAGCTAGTATAAAATATTATTCCATCCACATATTATGATCTTTTCACTTATGTATGCTTGTGCCCTATATGGTTGGACATTGAGAAGTCTACTCATCATTATCATCATTTCAAATGATTGTGTCAATCTATACTAGATACTTGATTTCATTAAGAGTTTTTTGTGTCAACACTTTAAAAGGTTTACCTTTCAAACATATAATAATTTTTAAAATACATATGTGAGCAATAATTAATCAACATGTCTTCAAGACATAAAGTGAATTTTCCACCTGCTAGTGATATTAATGAAAGTGATAGAGCATATATAGAAGAAAATTAGAATGGATTGATGAAAATAAGAATTTTGTATACTAATGTTAACTCATATTATCTTGCTTCCACTTTTATCTTTCATTAGGATGAGCGATTTAGATGGACAAACATACATGTTAATATTGTATTGTAATCTAATCATTCAACACCATGCATGCTTCAAGTAGCACTACTTAGATTAGGTCTTGGTCACATACATGAATGTTATCAAGTCACAAAGAATATGACTAGACCCTACTAGTCAACAAAATCCCATATCAAGAGATATGTTATCAAGAAAGAAAGATATAAACGAGAGACATCCAAAAAAGCATCTCAACTAGTCATAATATCTAAAAAGAAAGATACAAAATATCAAGTGAAAAAGTATCACTATCACTAATCTCATTCTCATCCATCTATTATATATGTTGAAAATTCTATGCAATAGAAGTTACATTCTGCTTTAGTTGAGACACCTAGAAGAAATGAGATAAAGCTCATACTTAAGAAGGATCTAAGGCCAAGGGTCTATAGCAGATCTAAAAGAAAGAAATCAAGGGGTTATAATAGGAGAACTAGCTAGCATCATTCTCCAACTCCTTCGTACTCTTCATCACATTTGTCAATAGTTCCAACAAAGGAAAACATAGATATAAAGAAAGGGCATTAATAAAGAATCAAGAGCAAATTCTTGACAAGGACAGAAGAAGAAATCATAACAAACACATGAAAAGAGAAAGACATGGTGATGTAGATGAAAGTGAAGAAGAAGAAAAAAGAAAAAGAAAGAAAAGACATAGAATAAGAAATAAAGAAGGAAATTCAAGGGGCCAATGAGTCATATAATTGAATTCTATAAGTTAATTATAAGCCTTGAGCTAGGAAAGTGTTGTTTATGCCTTTTTTTAGGAGTCCATAATGTGTGGTTGAGGTTTGTATTTCTTGGGGATGCATTTTTGCCTCCCATATCACATTTTTAGGTTGTTTGCATGTTTTAAGTTAGGATATTTTTGATCTTGTTCAACCATCCTAAGGGCTTATAACATGTTCCTTTATTTTTCATCTTTTACTTGGGACTAGTGAGATGGTAATAGAGGTAGGGGATGCATTAATGCCCTTGCATCAATGTAGAGGCACTAACACATCTATTTCTTGGCCTTAATTACTTCATTTTATTTGAAGTGTAATATGAAGCTACCAAGTTACATTGACAAACCTTCATTGATGCCCAACCATTGATGAACCTAAGTCAAAACCTAACTAGTTGGGTTAAGCTCTCATTTGATATCTTGATCATTTTCATATTTTCTTTGAGTTTTATCAATAGTTTTGAGTGAAAAACTTCTCCTCACTTGGGTAAGTTGATTTTCTTCCTGTTTTATATGTGTTTTGAGTTGTCACTTTCACAAGTGCAACTAGACTTTGTTAAAGTGCTACCATACTTACATAACCTTGAACCATTTAGTGGATGAGAAGTCTAGTATTATGCATTAAGAATAAAGCTCATGATTGTCCTCATGTTATATGTTGTAAATTTCTTTAATAATTGAAAATACTAAAAATACAAAACTCACACTTATTGTACACATTCATTAATTAACTAATTAATTCATTTACATATTCATTGAGCTATGATGATTCATCGTTATCCAACGAGGTCATAACTGTATGATGTGGTGTTGAGTCATGAAGGTTATGAATAGGATTTGTTTTATGCATTTTATGTGGGATATTGCACTTGTTCCTTAAGAAATTATAACTTATGAGTATGTGCACGTATGAGAATTGTCACTTACCTCAGAAGGAATTAAAATGCATATGTATTATTTATTATTTTACTATTATCTTGATAAAATAAATAAAAATTATAAAATATAAATGATAAATATTTTCTTTCTTCTTAGTTATGGGGAAAATGGGTTTACATTGCATGATGTATATTATAAAATATTTTATATTTATTAAATATAATGATATATACAAGTGTTCTTGGCAATTAACTCAACATCATGTTTAAAGTTAATGACTAGATCACACTATGTTCCATATGATATAATCCCATTAGTTATGGCCAATGGGAATCATTTCATTGACATCATTACTAAGGAAGGTTTTGATGAATTACCTTGAAATATTTGTACATTCTTGGTTTAACATATGTTCAATTAAAGTGTGTGTTTCTTTTAGTGTTGTATGTAGGTTACTATCATAAGTGAGATGGAACAAAATACATAAAGCCCATTGAAGACCTTTGGAATGGAAATGAGAGAATGTGAAGGAGTGCCCAAGTTATATTCAAAAATTTTGATCATTAAGTTTCTTAACATATGATCAAGAAAATCAGTGGAGGTGATGTGATGCTTATGGATAGCTCTCAAGGGAAGAGACTGAACTTGTACAACATGGTCTTAAGGAGGAACTAATCAATGTTGAGTTGAAAGATGATCAAACATTTTACATGACATTAGAGCTAGTCAAAAATAAATATGATCTCCATTGATCACAAGAGATCCAAGGTCAATTAGCTAAGTAGAAAGCATGTGATATCATTATGTTTGATCATTTAGAGAAGGAGGATGATGAAGCTAATAGGAAAGGAAAAAGGCAAATTTAACATGAGGGCCCATGATCAAGTAAAACTTACCAAAGTATATTGAGATAGAATGATGCAAACCTACTATCCAAGTTCTAGCATTTATATTTATCTAGGCCATCTGGGGATGAGCATGCCATACTATTTAATAGGGGTGATTATCTTGAACTCAATGAAGTTGTTTACATTCTAGGAAAGCATGTTAGTGATAGTTGTATTAAGCATATCAACATGACTAATGTTCCAAATTATAGAGTACTTACCAATAATGATCCTTAGCTACACATGTAGCCATTTGATAATGGGTGATATCTTCAAGCGATCATTAATGATTGGTAGAATTTATGGTTATTTCTCCACACCTTCATTGATCATGTGAAAACTTGGTATAAATGCTTATTTCATAAATCCATGTAGAATTGGGTAGACATAGCTAAATTCATCTACATCAAATTTTAAACCTATGCTTGCATTTCTAACATTTAGAAGAGATGGTTAAAAGAGGGTAAGAAGCTTGAAAACCTTTATACATTACCATGGAATAATACATGAAAACTAATCATTATTATCTAAACCATGGTTTCAAGCAAAGGGAACAATTAATGCACATCATGGAAGATATTTAGCAAAATATAAGTGATGAGACGCGACCTGCATGTGCCGCGATATCGCGGTCCGCTGCCATATCTATAAATAAGAGGCGACACTCCCTTCATTTCCCAATCCTGGCTAGAAGTAGCGAAGCTCTGGCAGATTGATCACTCTAGAGTTAGAATTTTTCCCATGTGCCCGCAGTAGGAGTCCTAGAGTGAACGGCTCTTTATTCGAGCAGCTTGTAACCTGAACCCAAGTTGTGTATGGAAATAAAGATGAACTTGATTGGATAAAACTTGCAGCACGTGGCTTTATTTCATTGTTTTTTATTTACTACTTTCCTAGTGCACACAAGTACGACTTGATTATGAGCATCTACGGACGTGTACGACTAGTCAAGGAATTGGCTACTTATCGCAACACATGAGTACGACTTGATTACGAGCATTGGCTGCTTGGTAACCTACTAGCGTATTCCGGGATTCTATGCTTGGTAATCCCAGTGGTAGTCCAATGTGTACGGCTAGTCAAGGAATCGGCTACTCATTGCTAGGCTAGAACGTGTGATAAGTACGACTTAGTTACGAGCACCCACGGGTGTGTACGGCTAGCTAAGGAATCGGCTGCTTATCACACTTAAGCTAAATAGGTGCCTCAGTACGACCACTTCGAGCACTTGCGTTACGTGTGGTGATCCCAGTAACGATTAGCGTTTGGTAAGCCACAGTTGCATAGTTCAGGGTGTGTCCGGTAAGTGGGAACGGATGCTGACGCTAGTTAATTTAGACTTAGGACATTAGTTAGAGTTAGCTTAGTTTCTCAACCCTTTCCTCTGATAGCATAGAAGATAAACCGAAAAATACCAAAAAAATCACATACCTCAGACTTGCTTAACCATACACCGTGACACTTACAAGCAAGCCTGGGAAGACAACGAACGATTAACCCCAAGTGTTTCTTGTGGTGTTAAGGCATTTAGTCTGCGGAGTTCGACCGGATCGCGCGTGCACGCTCGTATTCGTATGGTTGAGTGTAGGGGTACCTCGCCACTCATCATTGGTGCCGTTGCCAGGGACTAAGTGTTTTCACACCAATTAAACATAAGGGACATCACTCACATCATTGTGAGCCTAAAACGAACCATAGGGTTAATTAGTTAATTCAGAACATAAATAACGGTGACAATTAGCGCACCATTAGAAATGGCTTCTTCTCATGAAATCAACTCACCTAAGGACAATACAAAAGAAAGTCAGGATCATACGCATAACCGAAATCAACCATGTCCTCAACAATCCAAAGTCACATATACTCATCCCGATGAGTATGTGCCGGATTTTACCTTTGTTTTCCATCAAGATGAGCAACTGTGGTGGAGAGACATGCAAGGTAACAATGTGTTACCCCCAGATCGCTATGCTCCCAACATGCTTTTCTATGCCTTGGTACAGATTGGCATGCATGAGTTGTTCGCAGAATATGTTTTGGATGACCATGACACAAGGGATTATGAACCCACAAATGCCCAATGTATTTGGGATGCACGGTAGGAGAGCCAACATTCACTGTTGAAGGGCAAGGTTCCCCATGTCATTAGTGAAATAGGAGAAGAGGAACCCCTCACGATGGGCTTCTTAGAAAATGATGTTCCTCCTCCTCACTGTAGTGAAGAGGTTAGGCATCAGGGCCTTAGATCAACGATACATATTCCAGGCTCTGACCCCCGTGAGCACCAGCTGTACACGGCAGGAACAACTACTCACACTAATGACGGACTCATTGATCGTCACAACGATCGGGGCCGAAGCAGCTGAAGAGAAGGCAAGAAACATCACCATGGTGATGGATCCCCTTCTTCTTCTCCTTCATCTCATCATTCACCCTCTCCTTCCACATCTGGACATAGCCACCATGAGCATAACGCGGAGAGTAAAGGTAAAAGAGATGAAATGCCTCGATAGGTAGGTCGAGAGGAGTTAGGACAAAGGAAAGGACGTAGGGAGAATAGGGAACCACCACGTAGACATCATAGACATCATGAAAGAGATGATCATGATGAACCCTTATTCGCAACCTGAAGCATGCTTGATATTAGAGAGGTAGTTAGGATTCCCACAAGGCATTTAAAGGACAGTAGGATCAAGCGTTTGGACATAAATAATATTCCAAGATTTGAAGGGGGATACAACGTTGATCGTCAGCATCATTTACAGGCATTCCACGAAGCCTGTGCCTTGCAGAACATAGAAAATGAGTGGCAGAAACTCAAGTTGTTCCCTAGGACACTCATTAAAGAAGCAGAGAGCTGGTACCGGTCCTTAGAACCGGAAACCATCAGGAGGTGGAGTACGATGCTTGAATTGTTCAACAACAAATATCAAACGTACTCCAGAGTGTCTAACTTGCGTAAGCAGATCCAAGGCTGGAAACAAGGAGCTCATGAATCCTTGGATGCTGCCATGGCCCGTTACTACACACTGCTACATCGTTGCCCGGGCCATGGGTACGCTAAACGGGATCAACTTCGCCACCTCGTGGATGGGCTACGAAATGAAACGAGAAGAACTCTTGGGACTTACGCCCAAGGGAGACTCTCCCAATTAAGAGCCCATGAAGTTGAAGTTTTGTTGGAACAAGTAGCGCAAGAAGAGGGTGAGCTACGTAAAAGAGAAAGTGCGGAGGAATACAACCGCGATCCCTCCCTTCGCAAGAAGGGAGTGAAATTCTGTGATGAGGAGGATGAGTCACCACTCGAAGAGTTGGTGAACAGGAAAACCGTGCCGATCCAAAAGTTAACAACGGAGGTATCGGCTAAGGTAGACCAAATGTGGGATTCCTTAGACTCACGAATAGAAACAGTTTTGAAAATCGTAGAGGAGTCTAAGGATGAGCAAAGTAGTGATAAAGGCAAAAACATGCGGAGAAACTTTAACCCTGCACATAACAAGGGTAAGGGAAAAATCTCTAACTCCGATGAGGCTGAAAATTCTGATTCAGACAATGATGGTGGATGTGAGGTCTGCTACTATGACCATCCTAAGGGATGTTGTCCAATTATCTCACATCTGCAGGAGTCTGGGGTGTATGCATTAAATCCAAGACTTAATCAACGGCAAACACCCCGAAGGTTACCTTATCCACAAGGTAACCCAAGGCAGTTCCACCAACCCTTGACGTATTATCCAAGTGGAACACCCTGCAGTCCATTGGACAACACCAGCAACGGCAATACCCATAGTCATGGGGGATGCCACCACCAACACATCAGTACCCTTACCGGCAGCCTGATCCTTACGGTTATTATGTGCAGCAGCCGGTTTCTCCAGGTGACTCTATGGATCACACTACTCCACAACGTCACTACCACACTCGGGAGTACTTCAGAAGGACTCCTTCTCCTCCGGGAGACATCCCACATTCCGTCCATCCTCTAACTCCACCCGCACCTCTTCCTCAAGTAGTTCCCATAACACCTCCTTCTCCAACAATGCAAGGGGAACTTCCCCCTCAACCGTAGTAATGTCATGCTACGAGAGCTGTAAATATCCAACCGGGTACTAGCTTTGGTGACAACTATACAAAGAAGAGACCTTTTTTCAGAACTAAGAGCCCAGACAGACTCTCGCAACAACAAGCGGTTGAGGCCATGTATAGGCCTCTAACTACTAACGCTTCGAAGCACCCTTCAGTCCAAGGGAGTGTAACGCATACGGTTATGTTAACACATACCGTAATTGACTAGATCAAGGTAGGCCACCTTCCTAAGAAACTAACTGATCCTGGGAATCCCTTTATTCATTTGCAGATCACTGGAAATGCACCACATCGGGCTCTTCTTGACTTAGGTTCCAGAGTCAACTTAATTTCGCAGAAGATGTATCACGCCTAGAGCCTGCCCCAACTTAAGAAGAGCAACATCCAACTAGAGCTGGCAGACCAGTCCATCACTATTCCCTTGGGATTAGTG
>MNCI01006881.1:225695-280895 GCA_015680685.1 Gnetum montanum | reverse complement strand
GATGGGATGAACTGTTTTTCATTAATTGCTCATGTTTGGTTTTTACCTTTAAGTTACATTGTTGATACTAAGGTGTGTTCTTTTGATATGGCAGGCAATGAGATCACTTCATCCATCCATCCATCAAGTCTATGGTTTCCCTTGGCTTGGAAATGTACAGTTCCCCTTTTAATAAGAACTTCAATGAACAAGTGACTAGGCATTTCTCAAACTAAGGAAGGCCTTAAGGACTGCAAAGGGTGTGACTTCAAGGGAACTTGATGTTTTTGTGTTGGTCATTCACTTGGGTGCTTGGATGTTTTCTTCTTGGGTTTTCTTGTTGTTTCGATGTTACCCAATAATCAGAAGCTGAGACAATAAAAATAAGAAGTCTTTGCATGGTGTGGTCCCCACGCATAAAAACACAAAACACAAAAAAAAAAGAAAAAAAAAAGAAAAAAGAAAAAAAGCAAAGAAAGCAAAAAACAAAAGTGAGGATTCAAAGCACATCCCTTAGAAAAAATAAAATTTGGGCTACAAGCACTATTTATGGAACCAAAGTGTTCCCTCTAAGTAAAGTTTTTCTCGCTTTCCTTTCTCTCCGTTGTTTCGTCGAAATGGTGGTGGCTCTTTGAAGATGCATCCTTGTTATCCAAGTGGATGGGTTAACCAAATGCATTGATGCAAAGTCACTGGAAGTGGTTGGTTTGAGCCAGAGTTGGAATGAGATTCGCCAAGTCACATTAATCATCAAACACACAAGGGGCTGTACACCACCTTGTTCTTGGGATTCCATTCCACTTCTCTTCTCTCCATCCTTCTCTCCATTGTTCACCTCATTGCCGGTTGTATCATTGTATATACTTTGGTTGATGCTTTGTTTTCTTTTTGGTAAATTCTTACGGTTAAGACTTTAACTCTTGTTCCAAAGGACATTCCCAGAGCCCACGGACTCTTTGAATGTGGGATTGTCAGGGCATTAAGGGCATGAGCCTGCTTTGGGGAGGACCCACTGACATTCCTATTTGGAACATTAGTTAACTTCTTTTCCTTAACATTTTTGCAATTAATTAACATTTTTGTTCATTTCCATCATGGCATTGCCTTCACCGATGCCATAGTTGTTCCTTTTTACCCATCTTTCGTACTCCTTTTCGTTCTCCATTGTAATGCTACCGGAGATTCGCGATTAGTCATGGGGGTATGGGGCCTGATTTTTCAATTTTTATCCTAAGCCCCAGATTTTTTTCATTTTTCTTCCTAACCCCTACACCTTCGGTAGTCATCATCCATATTTTCCCAGATCCATATCAGCTATACCACAACTTAGCCAAGGAACCTAAACCGAAGCAAGGTATGATTTACTTAATGATTCAATTACCCTTGCTAATATATGATTGTGTTGTGGGTGCAGATGGCCATCATACAACAACAGAATGGATCTGGATCAAACACTTGGAGTGGAGCAGCAGTGAAGCCGCTATGCAAGGAGTAGAATGGATAATGCACTTACGGATGGACAACGGAAGGAGCAATCTAGGTGATGGCAGAAACAAGACTCTTCTCTCTTCTTCTCTCCTATTCTCTCTCCTCTTTTCTCTCAGCTGCACAATGTGGCCTGATGTCATTGTAATAAGGTGTTCACCCTTGTTGTCATGAACACCAGTTTTGTCAAGTCTTGTAATAAAGACCGTTCACATGTCACCCCATTAGTTCCATTTCCCCTAATAATCCCATACCTACCTAATATCATTGTAAGGAACTCGAGGACGAGTTTTCATTCAGTCATGGGGGTATGATGAGATGCGACCTGCATGTGCTGTGATATCACATCCCATGCGATATCACGTACGCAATATCACTGTCCGCCGTCATATCTATAAATAAGAGGCGGCACTCCCTTCATTTCCCAATCCTGGCTAGAAGTAGCGAAGCTCTGGTAGATTGATCACTCCAGAGTTAGAATTTTTCCCATGTGCCTGCAGTAGGAGTCCTAGAGTGAACGGCTCTTTATTCGAGCAGCTTGTAACCTAAACCCAAGTTGTGTACAGCAATAAAGACGAACTTGATTGGATAAACCTTGCAGCACGTGGCTTTATTTCATTGTTGTTTATTTACTGCTTTCCTAGTGTGCACAAGTATGACTTGATTACGAGCATCTACGGACGTGTACGGCTAGTCAAGGAATCGGCTGCTTGTCGCAATGCATGAGTACGACTTGATTACGAGCGTTGGCTGCTTGGTAACCCAATAGCATATTCTAGGATTCTGCACTTGGTAATCCCAGTGGTAGTCCAATGTGTACGGCTAATCAAGGAATCGGCTACTCATTGCTAGGCTAGAATGTATGATAAGTACGACTTAGTTACGAGCACCCACGGGTGTGTACAGCTAGCTAAGGAATCAGCTGCTTATCACACTTAAGCTAAATAGGTGCCTCAGTATGATCACTTTGAGCACTTGCATTACGTGTGGTGATCCCAGTAACGATTAGCGTTTGGTAAGCCATAGTTGCATAGTTCAGGGTGTGTCCGGTAAGTGGGAACAGATGCTGACGCTAGTTAATTTAGACTTAGGACAATAGTTAGAGTTAGGTTAGTTTCTCAACCCTTTTCTCTCATAGCTTAGAAGATAAACCGTGAAAGTACCAAAAAAATCATATACCTCATACTTGCTTAACCATACACCGTGACACCTACAAGCAAGCCTGGGAAGACAACGAACGATTAACCCTAAGTGTTTCTTTTGGTGTTAAGGCATTTAGTCTGCGGAGTTCAACCAGATCGCGCGTGCATGCTCGTATTTGTATGGTTGAGTGTAGGGGTACCTCGCCACTCATCAATAAGTGAGTGTGTATACATGTAAGTGATAAGCTAGGTACATAAAATGTCCACGGTTGAAATCAAAGAGCTTCTAAATAACATTGTAACTCTAAAAGATAAATGGAAAAAATGACAAGCAACTAAAGACTACAATTATGATATTGTATATTAGAGGAAGGAGAAAAACATTGAAGGAATACTCGATGAGTCATCCAGTGGCATTTTGAAAGTCAATTATAAGCCATGGATTTGGGATATGTTTCATGCACCTAGTGTTTATGATTTTTGCATGCATTGTTGAAGTTTCTACCTTCTATGTTTGCATCCTAATAAGCCATGGGTTTGGTGCATGTTTGAAAATTTCCATTATAACTTTCTTTGAAAATATTTGGAAGTTCACAATATGTTCCTTAACATCCCATATTTTATGTAGGAAATTTTGACAAAGTATTCATGGTAAGGGTGCACTAGCTTCTCTATGCTAGTTGATGAGTGGTGAGGTACCCCTACACTCAACCATACGAAACGAGCGTCGTACGCACGATCCAGTCAAACTCCGCAGATGGACTAGTTGCGGCACCTAGATAGTTAGCCTTAGGTCGCAGTTCGCTGTCTTCCCATGTAGGCTACTTTTGCATATGTCAGGTATGGTTTAGTCTAGATGAGGTGTTTGATGTGTTTCCTAATCTAATGCTAGTCCTGAAGGCAATGGAAAAGAATATTAACTAAGCTAAGCTAAGAGAGAAAGGGGAAGAAAATCTAATCTAGCCTAAGTGCAACGAGCAACTGATTCCTTGATCAACCGTACACATCTTGGACTTCGTGCACGACTACCACTGGGACTACCAAGCATAGGCCTAGGTATGCCACTGGGATTACCAAGCGCAGACCCCAAATATGCCACTAGGTTACCAAGCGTAGATCCCCCTAGCTACACCACTGGGCTACCAAGCAGTCACACTTAAATGCTCATAATCAAGTCGTACTCGTTCTGCTTCTAGGAGTTTAAGGGTGAGAAACTAATTGCGATGAGCAACCGATTCCTTAACTAGCTGTACACACCCTTAGATGCTCGTAGTCAAGTCGTACTCACACCGCACTATGAAAGCAATAAATAACATTAAATAAATAACAAATAAATAAACTAAGTAAATGCTGCAATGATGAAGTAATCTCAATCTTTATTTCTGGTCATGTGCGTGTCCAAGTACAGCACACTCGAATAAAGACATCGTACAACTACATTCACCACACTGAGGGTAGACACGGGAAAAATTCTAACTCTGGAGGGATCAAACTGCCAGAGCTTTGCTACACTAAAACTAGGATCCCCCAAACAAGGGAGAGTTGCCTCTTATTTATAGACATGGTGGCAGACTGCGATATCGCATACGCGATATCGTAGGGAAGGACGCGATATCGCGTACGCGATATCGCGAGGGATGCGATATCACATTGATAGGTATGGGATTATTAACTAGAAAAAAAATAGACTAATGCCGCAGTGTGGGAAGACACAACACAGAGAAAAAATGCTACTACTACAAAAATGTTGAACTCATGTAGTTCCTGGTGGTGGTGGCTCCTCCATGGGTGCTTTCCCTTTGTCACGTGCTCCGAGCTTTGAAGATTGATGACACTGAAGAATAGCTTGGAGCTTCTCCTCTTCAGTCCAGGGGTCTTGTGTCATCCATGCTGATGCTCTATGTTTGATGGATTCGAGACTTCCCACGGACAGGGTAGTTGCAGAAACATCTGATTAGCCTTGACGTACCATGCCGCGAACACCCGTCGTTCCTCTTCGTAGGCTCTGGCTCTGTCATTGTATTTGTGAAGTTCTACTAGCCATCGAGCCAAGTCGGTTGCCATATCTTTCTGTCCTTGGTAGCTATCTTTTACCACCATGAGTTCAGAATTTGCAACATCTAGTTTTTCAGCCAACTTCTTTCGTTCTGAAAATTCTGCCTCATATTTAATATGGGTGGAAGCTACCTGCTGCTCGAGCTCTGACCTTAGGAATCCTGCTATTAACATGGCCAGGTTGGCATATCAAAGGTTTGCCAACTTCATGTATTCAGTTAAGTACTGGATCTGCAGGTCCCGGTTCTTAATTTCCGCCTGGTGGGCATAGGCATAAGTGTCCAATATGGCCCCCCAATCAGTGTGCTGGGCACTGATGCTGTTGATTTGAGCTTTGGCCATATGGATCTCCTTCTCCAGGATCTGTTTATACATCCCCACCTAGTCACGGAAGTGCTCCTTCAGCTTCTCATGTCGTTTAGCCTCATTTTGCCATGCACTAATCTCGATGGCTGATTTCTGTCGAATAGCGCATACCTCCTCCATTGAGAGGGTTCGATTTTCTCTGGCTAAACGACTTACATCTTGGTTGACCCGAATGAATTGTTCTCATAGCCGATGAAAGTGCTCATTGAGAACATTCTTTTGTTTCTCCAAAAAAGTCAACCAAAGGTTATCGGCAACCAACTGCTTGTTCTCTTCTTGCAAGGCCTTGAGTGCCTTAAGATGCGCATGAGTTTGCACCTTTACTGCAGAGGCATCCTAAGTGGCCGTCTCCTTTTCTTCTGCCACCTTCTTATTTTCTGCAATTAGTTTGGTTAGTTGCTCAGTTTTAAAATTGTTTAATTGGTCTGCGGGAACCAATCGCAAGGGATCCCGCTGTGCTGCTTGTAAGGCGATGAGCTGCTCTTGTAATTTCTGCACTTCAGCCTCAGCATGCTTAGCCCTTACTTCGAATAAGACCAGTTTCCCCTTTGTAGAAATGAGGTTTGACTGTATTGCGGTTACATCCTGAGGGACATCAAACAGGGACATTAAAACTTGCCTTGTTTGAAGCAATCTATCCAATACATCCTCATGTTCAACAAGAGTCATTGAGGTTCTGACAATGGTTTGAGCATCCCGTGCTCCTAAAAGATCTGCCGGTGGCACAACAGGTACATTAAAAGACTCTTTGATGTGGTCAGCGACCACCTCAGCTGCTTCCGTGGCATCCTGGTGTTGCATGACCATCACAGTGGCCCCTTCACTAGTCTCTAACTGAACTTGAAAAGATCTGTTGTGACCATCTACTTTCCCCTCCTCCTGTTTGCATTGACAACTCACCCCTTGTGCGATCTATTGAAATCGTAGGCTGGTTGGCATCATCGATGACATGGAAGAGATTGGCGTCATCACGACTTCCCCAACTGACCGTCTCAGCAATAGCCCTCAAATGGCTCATTGACGGTCTATAGTCTTGCGGCGGTGGCTGATCCTAGCTTGTACCAGGTCCTACTTCCTGTTGTTGGCTGGGACCTGTGGCTGGAGGTTGACTGGGTCCTACAAGTTGAGTTGTAGGGGGTCCAGTCATCTGTTCTTCATCTTCTTCATCTGGTCCCAACTCTTCGCCAGTGCTCTTTCTTGGAGCTGGCTCCTTTAATAATTCAGTGTAAGAAGCATTTTGGGCCTTTCGGAGGACATCATTTGTATATCCCTGAATACCTACCCGACAACACAGTTTTCTGATAAGGCAAGGAAAAGGGAGTGCCATTTTCCCTGTCTTCCATTCTTCGAATCGCCTTAGGATCTCCATTAAATATATATGGGGAAGGTTAGCGTTAGTCTTTCCCATCAACATTGCACATCCTCTTGCCGTGTACATTGATATTCTTTTTAAACCTTTTGTGGGGAAGAGGTGATAGGTTCTAATTTTAAAATAAACTCTCTCTTATGTGGTCAGCTCACCAAAAGCTTTATCTTTGCCATAAGCCCTTTCTAGCCAATCCTTTCGCACATCAGGGTTTGATCGGGTGGATAACCGAGCAACGTGGGGGCCTGAATTCAGAAGGTTTAACACTTCCAAAATCGCCTATGCAGAAAAATCCACTGTCACACCACCAATGTTTACCATGGTGCCCTGCTCCTTATTGTGCTAGAATAGGTACGTTTCTCCTAAGTACCAGGAACCTTATTCAGAGAGGACAGGCCATAAGGGAGACCCTTTGAGGTGATCCCTAATAGCCTTAGGAGCGAACTCTGCAAAAGATTTGAAGTTGAGTTCCACAATCACTGAAGCGATTGTGGACTTCATGTGGATAGCCTAAACACATTCCGGGGGCAACGTGAGTTGTTGTCCCAGTTTAGGCCCAACAACTCCTCCTTCTGCCTGCTCGGATCGTCTGGTAGGAGGTTCATCTTGATGGATGCTGAATGAATGCACCTCCTATTCATTATGTTGTCCAGCAAGGACTTTCCTTTGTCCTCTCCTAGGTTGTTTGGCGCCACCTTGGGTCGGACTCTTCTGCTGGGAGCGTTTCGGGGCCATCTACAATCACATGGGCCAACATTAGTAAGGTTGTTTAGGAAATCAAGTTATATCTTACTACTTGCCTTAATTAAAGATCTTATGTCATTGTGTGATCAGCCCGAAAATTATAATGATGGGTCCTATGACTTAGGTGGATGTTCGTTTTAATATCCCAGTATACCTAAGGGTGTATGATTTTTGGCACAATTTTCTAGGTGTTAGTATTAATTACCCTAATTGATGTCCTTTGGGCGATGAAAAATTTCAAAAAAGTTAGGCACTTTTCGGCAAGTGTCTCTCCCCCATGACTAAACTGAACACTCCGGGTTCAAGTAGGTTCAAACGGAATTCAAATCGGAGTACCAGCGTGGGAGATATAGTTGAAAAAGAAAGGGTCACTTAAGCATAAGTCGCAGAGAAAAAATTCAAAAATTCCCCCCCATGTGAATGCCAAATAAAGCTAAGTGTTGCGGCGGGGGTCCCTATTTATAGGAGTAGGGGACACGATATCGCGTATGATACATCGCGTACGCGATATCACGTGGACGCGTACGCGATATCTCGTCTCAACTTGAGATAGACACCTGAAAGAGACCGAATTTTTAATGATTTTTCTTGAAATTAATGTGTAAAATGAGGATATTATCAAGAATGAATGTATCCAAGGGTAATTACATGAATTCAAGAGGCACTTTGAATGATAGGGATGTGAATCTAACAATTAAAACTTTGGCGGTTATGAAGAAAAGGGAATGTAGTGGAACATTGGAACGTTAAAGTTTGGAGGGTTAATAAATGGGAAAGAAGATTATGAAAAACTAAGCTGAGGGTCAAAAATTGTGTGTTTAAGCGAGAGAATTAAGGAAGATTACAATAAAATCACACAAGTGGGTCCTCCCCAAAGCAGGTTTCAACCTATTATGCCCTTGTGTAATCACACTTAAATTGTCCGTGGGCACTAGAAGGGTTAAATGTAATCTGCACTAACTCCACAAAACACACACATGTAAATATCACTGGAATGAGATGAAAATTTTATGTTACAGGGGTCACGAGCTACAATTACACAAATAGTGAGATGAGACGAAGTAGAGAAGGGATTGTATAGATCGGGACATGAGGTAACTGACCAAGGGTACAATGAATCCTGCGTGAATAGCATGATTAAGGTGTCATTATCCCATCATTCCAAAATCAAGACCAAGTCCATCCTTCTAAACAGTGACACCGCATTGTTTCATCCCATGATGAACAACTATGAGAGTACCATAACAACAAGGCGTACGATCACTTGGCGTTTAGTACAAGGGATGAGTGATTTTTTTGTTTTTATGGCACTTCTTTTTCTTTTTTTTTCTCTCTTCACTTTACTGAATCTAGAGAAATTGCCAACCTTCAGGCATGGGTGCATGTCTTTCCAGTGGGACCCCCTAGAACAACTCTTGAATTTTGAGTGCCCTTTTGATTACTCTTACTCCCATTTTTCTTTAGATCTACAAGGATCTTAGTACAACCATATCACATGATAACTCCCACAGATGTCACCAAAGAGAATCCACAAGTCCCCTTGATGTCACACCCGAATCATCCCCTCTTGGTCCATCCTTCTTCATTCTGGGTACAATGAACACAAAATTAATTTTAAGTTTTTGAAATTTCAAGAATATCATTGTACCCTTGAACAGAACCTCTTTATTTATAGAGTGGATGAATGGCTGTAGTGGGCTCATTGTTCCAAATAATTGATCACTCATGACTTAATAACATAAAACAAATCTCAACCAACAATCCACATGAGTGTTTTATTCGTAGATAAGATTACTTACAAAAATAGGAAAAAGACAAACACACAGAAAGATAAAACAAAAAATTAAAAAAATGAAAAATTGAAAAACAAAAAAGTTGTAAAATTAAAGACAATTAAAATTATTTATTAATCCTGCTTGTTATTGAAATGGGGGATATCCCCCATAACTAAATGGTTGAGTATGGCTAGGATTAATAAATGGGAAATAAGGATCCTTGCATATTGGAAATATTGAAGCTGGTCCATATGTATCACCTTGGATTTCACACACTTTGTAATAAACACAGTGGGGCACTTCATACGATGTAGTTCCCAGATAACGAGTTGACCCACTATGACGTTTAGGACCATTAGATGGTATACAAGGATTGGGATGATGCCTCCCATGGTTGTGTTCATTGGGTTGTATGGTTGTTGGAGTGTTTGATGGTGGCCCTGATGAAGGTACATGAGGCATTGGGTTCAAAGGTAAGGATGTACCACATTGTTGAACTTGTGCTGGGTTGGAGGATGTAGTGGCCTCAGAATTATGTTGTCCCTTCCTACGTCCATGTTTAAAGAAAGGACATCTTTGATGTTGAGGAGGCTCTTCACTATTGTTAGTAGTAGTAGTGCAAGTGTTGTTCGTGGGTTGCGGTGGTACAAACACCTTAGGAACAGTTGGTGGCATTGTGGAAGGAGGGAAAGGATGAGAATGTTGAAAGTTAGGAGGAATGAAAGGTGCATAAGGTGGTGGTTGTGTTGGAGGCATGGGCTGATGGTTTTTTGAAGAATGGTATTGTGGTGAGATAGAGTATGGTGGCCCAAATGAAGAAACAACAAGCATTTGGATTCGATTCCCCCACGACTGGGATTGTTGCCACTGTGGTCTAACATAGTATCTCTGTACGAACTCTGGATGTAACATATTTCCCCAATGCTCATGTAGATGTAACCGTATTGGGCATTGGCCTTTGGGGTGATCATACAGGCATATGTGGCATTCATATGTATGATTGGCAGCTGAGCGCTTCGTCCCTTCATTCCTTCTTTCCGAATGTCTATGATTTTGTCCTGCTTCTTGGGTTGTGAAAACTCTATCTCTAATTTTGTTGATATATTCTCCACACTTTTGATTCATCTATTCCAACATCTTATTGATCTTTGCCTCGACTTCTTCTAACAATTGTTGTATTGGCAAAGGTGATGTTTCCACCTTGAGATTTGTTGATATCTCCTTGTTATGATCATGGACCTTTGTTAAGTTAAGATTTTGGTCCCATTGATGTTTTTCAACAATCTCCCATATAGCTATTTCTCCTTCTTCTTTTGCTACCCACTTAATAAGCTCTTGGATTTGATGGGTTCGTAGGTTGTATAGTTGACCTTGGGCATACGTTCCTAAGGTCTCTCTTGTTTCATTACGTAGCCCATCAATGATATGATACATTAGCCTTTCCTCGGAAAACCCATGGCCTGGACAGTTGTTTAACAGTGAATAATATCTTTCTAAGGCCATGTCCAAGGGTTCATGTTTTTCTTGTTTCCATCCTTGGATTTGTTTCCTCAAGGCTGACACTCTTGCGTAGGTTTGATATTTTTCGTTAAAGACCTCTACCATTGTTGACCAGCGTCGTATTGAATTTGGTTTTAACGATCTATACCATACTTTAGCTTGGTCAACGAGTGTCATAGGAAAGAGCTTCAGTTTTTGCCAACTGTTATCAATGTTATTCCATGTGCAGGCATCGTAGAAGGCTAGTAAATGTTGATGCGGATCTAAGTCATAGCCTCCTGAAAATTTGGGAAAGTTGTTTAAATCGAGCCTGGGTAGTCGGCTCTCTTTACGATTCCTACGTGAGATTCAAACGACCTCTTGTATTTGCGTGAAGCTTGTAATGGCCAGTGGGGGTTCATCGTCATTGGATAAGTTAGGCTTTCGTGCATTATGATGACGTTTTTTTTATTCATTCTTATAGGAAACTCCCACTTTAGGTTGTATACTCCAATCTTCATCGTCATATAGCTCATTGGTTCTCCAATGAACTTCCTCACTAGGTGTGGCGTTATTATCATCTTGTAGGAGAGGCATTGTTGTATGTGAATTTATGCGTGACATTTTAATAATTCTTTTTTTTCTAACAGATATATCATTAAGTTCTTTAAAGCGACCTTGTATGATATAACTAATCTAGATAACTAGCACCATCCCCGGCAACGGCACCAATGATGAGTGGCGAGGTACCCCTACACTCAACCATACGAAACGAGCGTCGCACGCGCGATCCGGTCGAACTCCGCAGATGGACTAGTTGTGGCACCTAGATAGTTAGCCTTAGGTCGCAGTTCGCTGTCTTCCCATCTAGACTAGTTTTGCATATGTCACGTATGGTTTAGTCTAGATGAGGTGTATGATGTGTTCTAATTCTAACGCTACTCCTGATGGCAGTGGAAAATAATATTAACTAATCTAAGCTAAGAGGAAAAGGGTAAGAAAATCTAATCTAGCCTAAGTGCGACGAGCAACCGATTCCTTGATCAACCGTACACATCTTGGACTTCGTGCACGACTGCCACTGGGACTACCAAGCATAGGCCTAGGTACGCCACTGGGATTACCAAGCGCAGACCCCAAATACGCCACTGGGTTACCAAGCGTAGATCCCCCTAGCTACACCACTGGGCTACCAAGCAGTCACACTTAAATGCTCGTAATCAAGTCGTACTCGTTCCGCTTCTAGGAGTTTAAGGGTGAGAAACTAATCGCGATGAGTAACCGATTCCTTAACTAGCCGTACACACCCGTAGATGCTCGTAGTTAAGTCGTACTCACACCGCGCTATGAAAGCAATAAATAACATTAAATAAATAACAAATAAATAAACTAAGTGAATGTTGCAATGATGAAGTAATCTCGATCTTTATTGCCAGTCATGTGCGTGTCCAAGTACAACACACTCGAATAAAGACACCGTACAACTACATTCACCACACTACGGGCAGAGACGGGAAAAATTCTAACTCTAGAGGGATCAAACTGCCAGAGCTTCGCTACACTAAATATGGGATCCCCTAAACAAGGGAGAGCCACCTCTTATTTATAGACATGGCGGCGGACTGCGATATCACGTACACGATATCGTAGGGAAGGACGCGATATCACGTACGCGATATCGCGGCCGATGCAAACCGCGTCTCATCACTAGTGCATCCCTTGTGCCAACATAGGAGCAGTGACACATGCTTCTTGATGTCCTGGTTTGGGCACTTTGTCCTCTCTACCTTCTTGGATGTGCTTTGGGATGTCTCAACTTTGCTAATGGTCCTCTATTAACTCTTGGGCACTAGCAATCCCTTGTTTTTGTGTTGCAAAAACTATAGATGTGTCGTCTCATCATTAGATGTCATGCAAATGTCAAATATATGATAGATTAGACATTTTTTGTACAAAGAAAATATACCAAATGCAAAATATATGTGATATTTGACATTATGTATGATATAAATAATGGAAAAAAATGTAGAAAGAGAAAGAAAAGAATGCTTTATTGATATAGAATAGCATATCTAGATCATGCTCTAAGAGTGTTCCTTGGGGTTTTCTTCCTTTGGCATTTATCCCTTAGAGGAAATCCAAAATTGCTACCATGGTTAGGCCTACAACCCAACTAAGAGGGATGACTATTCCACTTCCTATCCTACTTCACCCAGCTCTCATGACTTATCTATACTAGCTCCACCACTCCATGCTGGCATGACCTCTAACTGTAGCTATAAATGCCTTAGGCCAAACCCCCAAAGGTTACCTTAATAGACATGTTCATCATTACAACATGCCCTTTCATGTCTTAATCACAACTACCTCTTTGAGTCTTGTTAAGATGATAATAACACTTGTTATGAAGGGACACCATCTTCATTAGGTAGAAACAACATTTGGCAATGGGGATGTGATAATAAATACCTAGGATGACCTTCATATGAATCAAGAACTTGATTCTAAGCATTTTTCCTTAGCTTTTAGTATCCAATTTCGTGTGAATAGACATTTCTCCCTTGGGTAAGTAATTCCTTTCTTATTTAGTATGTGTTTTGAGTCATCGCTTTCATAAGTATAGCTAGATTCTATCAGAGTGCTACCATGCTTACATAGTCCATAATCATTTGGTCAATGCAGTGTCTAGTATTTGTGTAGTAAATAAATCTTATAGTTTTTCCTCATTTTTGCATCAGTGATGCCTTAAACATTAAAATTTCAAAACATTATAAAACATTAAAACCATGAAAATATTTATTCATTTTTCATTTTCATAAGCTACAACAATTCAAGCTTATCTAATGAGATTACAACTACAATATTATGTTGGGCCATCGAAGTTGACTAAGAGTCATTTTATTTACATTTGTAATTATGTATGTGTGGTGTTGCACCTATCCCTTAAGGGATTGCAACATAATCATTGCTCCTATCCCTAGGTGGGCTTGCAATGTGTGTGTGTATATTATTTCTTTCTTTCTTTCTTATAATTACAAAATCCATAAAAATTATAAAACTTAAAATTATTGATATTTTCTCAATATCACATCATCACAACATGGGTTATGATTGTACCATATGTATCATATGTAGTATAATATCTTTTATATTTATTGAATAGAATGATATGCATGTGTGTTCTTGACAATCCATTCAACATTTTCCTTGAAGCTTATAACTAGATCATAATATCTTTAGCATTATTTCTGGGGACGACATTAGTTAATTGTTAGAAAATACTTGTACATTCCTGTTTTTAATTTTATTAAATCAAGTTTTTGGTTTAGTATTACATGTATAGGTTGTTAATGTAAACAAAATGGTAGATAGTGCTGCAATCCCCTCAAAGACCTCTAGTAATATACCAAAAATATGAAGGGATTTTCATTTCTTTAACCATTTAAAGAATAAGACCCTTCCACTACTTGTCATATCTTTTCATCAAGATAAGCAAGAAAAGTGAGGAGATGCTCATGGAAGGTTCTCTAGGAACCTAGTGGTGGCTACATGAGATGATCTTATTAATTCCTTAATCAATATGAGACTAGAAAATGAACATACAACATACAAAGCTCATGAGCCTATGTTTGATGATTATAAGGTCTTGTACATTTAAGATATTTAGGATCAAGTAGCAGAAGAAGAGGCTAGCTATAGCTTCTCATTTGATTATTTAGATGAAGAGTAAGAAGCTAAAGTAGATGAGAAAGCAAAAGGACCAAGCCACCATCAAGGCTCCTAGTCAAGTACCTTCACTCCAAGAGGATCTTAGCATGGTGATCGCCTTTCTATGTTCTAGCATTTACATTTTTCTAGACTTGATAGTGGTAATAATGATTCCTCTTTGTTTCATTAGGATTATTATCATAAGTTGATGGAAGCTGTACATATTCCAAGGTAGCATGTTTGTGATAGTAGAATAGAATGAATAAATATGATTTATGTACCCACATATAGAGGGTATACTAGTAAAGATCCCCAAGTTCATGTGCAAGCCTTTGACAACACTTGTTATCTCCAAGGGATTGTGAGTGATTGGTAGAAGTTACAAATGTTTTCCTACATCTTTACTAGGTGTATAGAAATTTGGTACAAATTCTTACCTCCTCTATTGATTTAAAGATGGGTATACATGGTCAAAATCTTCTACACAAAATTTTAGACCTATGGTTAATTTTCAAACATATAGAAGAAAATGGCTAGATGGAGGTAAGATGCTCATAAGCCTCTTGACATCACCATGAAAGGTCTATGACAACTACTTATCACTATTTAAATCATGGTTTTAGCTAAAGGGAGTAGTTGATAGATAGAAGGGCTAAGGTAAGAAACAAGAGATTGTATGAATATGTATGTGATGTGCTAGCAAACAGAACTTTTGTTGGCCAAATCAAAGTGCTCTTAAATACCATTACTAGAATGTAAGGTGAATGGAAAAAGAGATAATCAACTGAGAAGCATAATCATAATCCATCATGTTGGTAGGAGGCTAAAAATGCTAAAGATACTACTAAACCTCCTACTGAAATTGAGGCTCAATCAAAAGATTAAGTTAGAATGAACAAAGACTTAATGAACTTATCTCATCATGTGTACCAAGTTTGGGATGTGATGAACATAAATATAACCATTACTCTTAAGGACATTAAGGATAAGGTGGTTAAAGTTGCAACCAAAGTAATTTCACCATATGAATATAAAAGTACATATGATGTCAAAGGTAAAGAAAAGATATATTAATCTAAAAGCATTTAAGGACATCCAAATGAGGCTTCCTCATCCACCTTTGATTATGAGTGTTTGTGCAAATACTATGCAAATAATGTGCATACGCTCATGATTCTTAGTGATACCTAATCAGGATGCACATGATTGATGCAATGTGGTGATTGAAAGTACCTTTAAATCTCAGATTCATCAAAAGGTAAAGAAGGTGGATCCCGTACCATGGTTGTTCATACTATTCTAGGTGTTATTCATAGCCCATGTAGCAATACCAATAATGACAAGCTCTAAATCCTTGGGATGTTACTCTGTGGAATCTTCCAACTCTGATGCAACAATAGATGAATCCTTTGTCTAATCCTTACTTTTGTGATGCATAGACATGTACTTATTAAATCCTAATGATTATACATCAAAAATACCTTCGTACATCTAGTAATCCTACCAAATAAGCTTTTGAGAAATAACAATAACAACTTCTACTTTTGAGTCCCATGCAAGATGGGATACATAGGTAATTGCAATCAAGGTAGGCTAAATCATGTAATATTATCTTTGGTAATGACTCTAATTCTATTCATGCATCTAGGCATTATTACCAAGCATCCCTTGATTTGATTATGGGAAGAAGTTTGAAGTCTCATTGTAGGAAATTTTACCACCGGTGTAGATGTGAGAATGGTGGGACTAGGTTTGTATCCTCCTCTCCATATTATGGATAGAAAAATCATTCAAGCTAGATAAAAGTCCATAATTATGAAATCCTTATGAACATCATTGATCATAATTCAATTGCAATATCTACTTTAGTGATGAATTTCACTACTATGTTTGGTGAAGATGGCACGATGGCACCAAATGGTGATGTTTTCATCATCTCTAGGCCTATAGTGCTAACATGGGTATCTAAAAAAATGGTGTTTTTCTAAAAGGTAACTAGATCTTGGTAGTCCCATGGTGGAGATCCAATTTGGTGAAAAGGATCATTATCTAGCTCTTTGTAACTCCATTTTATGAGTTAGTCTTACATAATTGTAGTAGTGTCTTGATTGGGAGCTTTCTCCTCTCAAGCATACCAACATTTAGTTGGAGCTAGTCGATCAATCATACACATATCTCATGGAACATGTATGCAATGTAATTACTTATGTTGCAAGTTGTTCATATCCCACTAATTTTTTGGTGGTTAGATCAAAAGCTAAGATGAAACGAAATCTTCCTATTATGATAAGAAGAGACTAGTTAAGCACTGCAAATGCCACATTTGTTTTCAAGGACATCCACCATGAGATCAGCAAAAGGAATAAGACTAGAAGGATGAACTACAAGAGAATTCCCTACAATCCTTCTCAATCTTGATATATTATTGCCATAAACCATTCAAATGAGCATGATGGAGTAGTTGCTGAGTAATACTTGATGTGCCATAATAAATAGATTTCACCTGTAAGAATGCTTAATGCTCAATTTACTCCTTAGAGACTTTAAGTGATAGGCATGAATCAGTCATGGGAAAGAAATTCTTTGCCACATGTCAAAATTTTATTGTTCTGCTACTTTTGTTTATGCAATTAATAAAGATTGGTATTTTTAGTTAAGATTTTATGCTTTTTGAGCTTAACAAATAATTCATCATGAGATTTTCTTTTCTTTTAAACTACTTTTATTTGTGTGTGTATGGGAAAACCAACTTAGGTGCTTTATGAATGCTCATCTAATAAGCCAATGGTGGATGGGTGAGCTACATATGTGATGATGATGCATGAGCATCAAATAGGTTCAACGTGGAGTTTGAATTGATAGAATTCCTATGAAACAACATTTATCCATGCACTTTTCTCTGATGCATCACCGATGAACTAGGATGAGATTTAGTAGGGAGCAGGAACTCATACTACAAGTTGTGAAGATAATTCTACTATAACTATGGGTAGATGATGGATTCATACCTCAAGGTGTAAGATTTATAATCCTAGAAGAGTTCTTAGTTATTGGTATGACATGGACATGTCAGTGAGGATCCTTGTGACCACTAGATGGATCTATTTGGTATGATTAGATCAAGGTCTATGTGGTATCTTTCCTAGCCATCCTATTCAGAAGAGGCTTATGATTTCAAGAACCTATGTCTGCCATGTGGTGGGAGATGATTTCTCATCTTTGTATAATTCAAAGTCTCTAGGTGATGATCTAGCACTCCAAGTATTCATATGATATTCATGATCTATCAAACATCATATTCCTAGGATAAAAAATAAAAGAAATATATATGATGAAAAAAATAATGAAAATGATGATGAAAAGGAAAAAAAGAAAGAGAAAAGAGATAATGGATAGGATAATGTGCTTTAAAGCTTAATGGTTATACAAATTGGTATATTTACCATCCAAACTGATCTCATAAGTGCTTATAGTAAATTCAAACCAATAGTTGAACCTTTACCTATGTAGACTTTTATCATGTTTAACTCATTTTCTAGATCACTTAACTTCTCATAATATTGTAGTTCAAGATAACTGTTTGCTCATCCCTACCCATGGTCATGAAGGCCTAGAACTCTATTTCTTCATGAACCTTGGTAACATCAATTGTTTCTTTCACACTAATCCCTAATCATTTGTTCTCTTGGTCAACAATCTTCATCCTTGGTTCATGCAGTGAATAGATCTAATTATAGAAACTTTTCTTTTAATGGTAATGATGTTATGCTTTTGTGGGGATATGGAATAATTAGTGCAGCCAAGGCAATCAATGGAAGGTTTCTAATAGAGCAAAACTTAGAGAGCTTTCCATGCATATGTGAGTGTATGCATGAAACCCAAACTAGAATCTTGACTTGTGGATGTTTGGTATCATGTTACCTTAATTTGGTTTAGCTAATGGCTATATCATGGAATAATCAAGGCTACATGGCATTGAGTGTGATTAGGGTAATCTTTCACTTAGAAGGGAGACTTGGAGGTTGATCCCTAATATATGGATGAGTAATAATGAAAGGATGCAACAAAAAATTTCTTGTGAAGCATAGGACATTCTCACATGCTTCATGAGCTATTCACATGATTGGCTAGAGATTTGGTGATTTTGCACTCTCTCCCTTTCCCTTTATCAACCATTATTTATTCTCCATCTCTTCTTTTCCATTCTCATCCATAGCTATATGTGACATGAGGTCAATCAATCAAAGTAGAGGATGAGATCTAGCCAAATGGGATGGACACATATTTGATCCTAATGTTCCACTAGTTCTTAAGAATCCACAGGTGTCTTATCAATATGTTTTACAAGGTCAATGAAGACAAGTGTCTAATTTTGTGAGGATCCACCTGTAAATCCTTGATGAGTTGTTATCATATGAGGTTAAGCTAAGTGTATCTTCTAATGATGGTAATAATTACATTACATATGATACTTGATTGGTCCTTCACTTATGTAAGTTTCAAATCTTTGTGCTTCAAAGTTTGATCATGATAAACTCTATCAATTCATCTCAATTGTATCCATGTTTCATTATCCATTATCTTATAATCTTTCTCATGTTATTTTAACCCCTCTTTTCTAACCTTGGATTCATGGGATTACATAAATTGACTAATCAACTCATTTTCCATAACGTATGATGTTGTCTAAGGAAAGTTTATATTGTTCTTGATGTCTTATTCCTTACATGTTTTGTGAGGTTTAATTTCTTTTTTTTTGTTAAAATTTGACATGCTACAAATCATGTATGATGTTTTAGTGATAGTAAGTGGTAGGTAGAAGGTAGGATGGATAAAGTTGGATATTTTGCTCTTAGTAGGAGAGTGCACTAACATACAACTATGTTAGTACAGGGATGGTGATACCCCTATAGTAGCACATTTTCCTATGTCAATGATCCACTATAGATAGTGGAAGGGCCAAAAAAGTAATCCATAATTTGCCATTTTTTTTCTTCCTTCCTCACTATAGTTGCTTTAAAAAAGTGACTCTATTGCATTCTTCTTAGATCTTGCTATTCTAAGTATAGTGTAAGCTTGGTGTCTTGTAAATTATTTGTGGGGGAGAGACACCACTTTGGGTATACATTTAACATATTTGGTAGTTATTTAAATATTTCTACCTCATGAATTCTTGTGTAACCATGCCATAGTTCAATAGTTATAATGATGTTTTTTTTTTCAAGTATTTTCCAAAGGTTATATTTATCATTGTTCTCATGTGCAATTTTTGCAATGGTAGTATGATGCTTAGCATATTTCACAACTAATCATGTTGGAACAATTTTGATTCAAGCTTGTAAACCAAGGAGTGTTTAGCTTTGACAATCTTAAACCTTTGCCTATGAATCTTTGTGAAAATGACTAGTTTCTGAGGAGGAAGAAGAACTTTGATTCTCCAATCCCAAGCTTGTAGTCCCTATTCCAAAGCCCAAAAGTTCTACTCTAGAAAGACCTCAACATAGAAGTAGATCAGAAGGTAGTTGGTTATATTCTTGATCCTTGAATTAAGCATGTGCATAGTAATAGAAAACTAAACAAGTACTAGAGGAGATGGTAGAAGATGATGAAGAGAATGTTGACAACATAAAAGAGGGTGTGGATGCTCATGATGTCTAGCAAGGATCAATCCATGAAGAAAAAAAATATATTAGTTCCTTGAGTTTGGTCCTTCCAAGATCACGTAGTCACTAAAATAGATAGGTTTCTATAATTATATCACCCAATGCTTCACATGGTACCACTATGAGGTAGAGAAATTCTACCAGAACCTTACTAGTGATGGTGCCATGACTTTTGTTCATGGAGTTTCTTTGCCTATTTTCACATAGACAATGTCATGACCTATAGGATTTTCAAATGAACTAGTGAACAAATGATGGCAATGGATCCAAAAGATTGACCCTAGATATGAATAAAGTTAACGTAAAGATGTCAAGGCTTCCCCTAGTACAAAATGCTATGTGTAAAATCATCACCCATAACTTTGTACCCACCAAATCAACATAAGCTATCTCTACTTGAGGAGATAATATCTCATTTTTCCTCTACATGGCCATGATCTAGAAAATCAAAGATGTGTTTAGAGAAAATATGAAGGTCTATGCCTTTCTAGGATCAATCCAAAAACTCTGCAAACTAGTAGGCGTAGTTAACCATGTGGGGCAACATCACACAATAACATGAATGATGAACTAGGATAATGTGATGGTGGTTGCTCTAAGATTACTTCTTAAGGTCTTTGGAGTTATAACCAACTTAGAGGATGTGATTCCTTCCATAGAGATTTCTTGCATCCAACTTTCAAACTAGCTCCACTAGTGCTAATCAAGAGCATCAACCACACCTCAAGCATCTCAATGAACATAGGTGCTTCTGCCTAGTAGATTTATTTCCTAACCTCATATGTTTTTACATCAAGAAAAGCCAAGAATATATTTCTAATGAAAATTCTTAGCCTATAATACACATAAAAAATGAGAAATAGGTTATCAAAATCCACATTGAAGAGTTGCAAGATCTTAGTAATAATTTCATGCAAATGATGAAAGCCATTTTGGGTGGTGAAGTAATAAGGGAGGATCCTTTTCAATTCATCTCCTATTATTGAATGATCCATCCATGAATTATTTTTATGTCCTTGTTTAGTCTTATTCTCATATGTCTTCACAGAGTGTTTTCTCATCACATTGATTAAAATGAAACATGCATAATTCTAGCATGTGTTTAAAGTCTTTTAAGTACTTACTAATCAACCTAGGACTAGCCACTAGATGAAGAAAGAACAAAGAGTTGATTCTGGTGCTAAGTTACTATTGAGAAACATAAATAGTACAGTGGAGATAGAACTCATTAAGGTACTGGTTAAGTTAAAAATCATTGATGGTAATAGAGCATTATATCTAGGGGAGTTGTGGAGAAGCCAAGCTGAGGTACAATGGTTATATGAATAATTGGAACATCTTACATCATTAGTATCTACACCTTCTATAATCACTCCAAAGGTGTAGATTGAGTATCTATAGGCTAAACTATTCTAGGCATGCTAGGTTGGTGAAGAAGTTATGTTTATAAAAGATGGATTGGAGGAATAAATCAAAATGTTAAAGCATTAGTTCCAAGAATGGGAAAGAGTGAGTAAAGAAAATGACAAATAGGTACTTTCCATTTCTCAATAGGTATGAAGATTAGAGGATGAAAATCAAACCATGGTTTAATTTTGGGATAAGTACCTTTATGCTTTAAAGGAACACTAAAACTTATAGTAAGAGCTAGCAATTAAGACTACCATGAAAATTTATGAGCTTAAGAAGATCTATTTAATTGAGCAAGCAATTTGAAATGTCAAGTTATGTAGACTACACACACTTGAAGCTCTATTGAATAAATGAATAATTGCGGATGGGTGTGAGATGAAGAAAAAATTCAACATATTACATGTCAAACTCCAACAAATGGCCACAAGTGAAATAATGCTATAGGAGAAGATGGACCTTTTGAAAAACATGTATATTCCTTCCCATAAACCAATTATCACTATCCTTTAGAAGAGACTCAAAAACACTAAAGAGGATGTGCAAGTAGAATGAAGGAGGTATCTCTATTTAGTCCAAACATATACAAGTAGATTGTGCACAAAGCTAGATGAGAAACTCCATAAGGTAGTGGTTGAACTAAATGTAGCCCAACATGGGTTCTTGTTGAAAACATGGAGTAACGAATAGTTCCAATATGATGCTAAGGAACAATGAAAACTACTCCTACAAGAGTAAGGACTAATGCATGAATAGAATAGATAACTCTAAGTGAGGGTGAAAAACCTAGATGCATAACTTTAGAGATTTCATATGTCCATGCCCAACTTCTCTAGCTTCTTTTCATACTAAGAAGGCTTGTTAGGAGGATTATTCTCTTAGCCACCACCCCTAGTAGTTCTTGATTAGATGGCTTATAGTCTATTGTAATATAATCATGGTATGTAAGTCTTTCCATTGTAATCCTCTACATTTATCATGTAATGTGTCTAGTTCTAATGTTGTATTTTGGAAATTAAAGCTATGGGACTAGCTTTACTTACTCATGGGATTATGATGAGTCATCGAGTAACATTTTGTAAGCTAATTGTAAGCCCAAACTTTAATATGCATTTCATGCACCTTGTGTTTATGTTTTTCGCATGCATGGTTGAGGTTTCTATATTTTAGGTAGGCATCCTAGCCTTGCATTTCATACTTAAAAATTTGATACATGTTTTAACCTTTTTGGGGTTGTCTCTAGTTTCATTAGGAGATCTATAAAAATCCCCAATATCGTCCCTAACATCTCAACTTTTATCTAAGAAATCTTGACAAAGTATTGGTGGAAAGGATGCACTTGCTTCCCTACACTAGCATACCCCTTATGTTAGTGTAGGGACACTGATGCATCCTCCTTGATGCCTTGGTTTGGAAACTTTACCTTCTTCACCTTCTCAAGTATGTTTTGTGATGTCTCAACTATGTTAATGATCCTTCATTAATACCTAGGCACTAGTGAACCCCTACCATTATATTATGAAAAAAAAAATACTCAAGATCAGATTCGTACAAAATAAGAACATGATTCCAAGTATTTTTTTCTTAGCTTTTGGCATTTAGTTTCATGTGAAGAGCTCTTCCTCGCTTGGGTAAGTAATTCCTTTTATGTTTTCTATGTTTTTTGATTCCTCACTTTCACAAGCGTGGCTAGACTCTATTAGAGTGCTACCATGCTTACGTACCCTAGAAACATTTGGTCAATATGGATTCCAGTGTTTGTATAGTAAATAAAGCTTATGATTTTTCATCATGTTTGCATCATTAATGTATTAAGCATTAAAATACTAAAAACATTATACAACATTAAAACCATAAAAATATTTATTCATTTCTCATTTTCATAAGTTATGATGATTCATCCTTACCCAAGGAGATCACAACTATAGTCCATGGTGTTGAGTCATCAAGGTTGTGTGTAATAGTTATTTTATTTGCATTTTTAGTTATGTGTATGTGGTGTTGTACCTATTCCTTGAGGGATTATAACATGAGCATTTTTCATATTCACAGGTGGGATTGAAATGTATGTGTATTTATTATTATTTATTTATTTCTTGTAATTATAAAGTGCATAAAAATTATAAAACATAAAATTATAAATATTTTCTCAATCTCACACTATGGAAACATGGGTCATGATTGTACCATATGTAGCATATGTTATATAATATATTATATGTTTATTGAACATAATGATATACATGAGTGTTCTTGGAAATCCACTCAACATTATCTTCAAAGAATATGATCAAATCACACCATGATTTTAATGATACATTCCATCAGTCTAAAATTTGTAGGGATCCTATCAATAGTTGAACCTCTCACTATTGTTATGATCTTGACATAAGATCAAGTTCAAATTAAGAATCTCTTGATAGACTTAGCCCACAACGTGGAATAGTTTTAGAATGTGTTGGATGAAAAGATTATTATCATCCTCAAGGATATTGAGGATAAGAATGTTGCAGAAGTGATAAAAGCTATTGCACCACCTAAATGTAGAAAAAAACATAGTGGCAAGGTAAGGGAAATCTCTCATACTCTAACAACTTCAAGGAAGATCTAGATGAGGATTCTTCATTATTCAGTGATAAGGATCCATATGAGTGCTATGCATATCCTTATGACTTAAAATGCTACCCAATCATGGCTCACATAATTGGTGAAATGGGATGGGCTAAAACAACTTTCAATCCCAAGATCATCAAGAGGCAAACAAGGAGGACTCCTTACCATAGTAGATCATACTATCCTAAAGGTATGTATCTCCAACCTATATAATAGTACCAATTGTCACAAACTTTAAATCCTTAGATAGCTACTCCATGAAATCTTCCTACTTCAATGGAATAAAATATGGTACTTACCACTAATTCTTACTTTCAGGATTTCCAAGCAAGTATCTATCATATGCCTAGAAATGACTCCATAATAATACCTACTTCCATTAAGTGTCCCTACCCAATAGGATTATCAAATATAATATCCTTAATAGATTCTACTTTCTATCCGCATGCAGGATAGAATTCCTAGTTAACCACAACTACGTCAAGCCAAATTCCATGATTTTGTTCACTATGTTGATCTTGCTTTCATGTATGCTACTAACCAATAGTATCAAAGACCTATTGATGTAATTTTGTAGTTCAAGGTCCCATGGGAAAAAATTTTATGACAAGTATAGATGTGAATGTCATGGGATAAGATCCACATCATCCTTTTCATTTTGTGAAGAGAATAACACCATAAGAAAGAAAGAGGTTCATATTGACAAGATTCTAGTAACATTCCTTGAAAATTTGCTAAAGAAAATCATCCATATTAGGGAAAATTTCTTCAATGATAGCTAGTAAGTTAAAGAATATGGAACATGATGGTAATGGTCTCATTATAATTTCCATGTCTAAAGTAGTTATGCATGTGGTCAAAGAAGGACATTTTCCTAAATAGTGATCATGTCTTGATAGTCCTACAGTTGAAATTAAAATTAGTGTAAAGGATCATTTCTTAGCTATCTATGAATTTAGATCAAGGGTTAATATCATATCAATGTAGCAATACCTTAAGTGGGGGCTCCCTCCTCTTGAAAGTACCAATATTTTCTTGGAGTTGTTGGATCAATCTTGCACATATCTCATTAGATAAGTGAATGATGTTGTAATAATCTTAGTAATTTAGTCATGTTCAACTACTTTCTTGGTGATCAAAATAGAGAAAAAGATATGAGACAACTTTACTATCATTATGAAAAGAACGTAGTTGACCATCATGTATGCCAAGAGTGATTTCGAAGGGCTTTAGCTTAAAATTTGTAAGAAGGATGAGATTGAAAGGATGTACTATAAGTTGATATCTCATGATTTTTCCTAGTTAGGTCACAAGCATGGTTGTAAATACTATGTCATTAGAGATGTCAATTGTCTTAAAGAATATGTGGTCCATAAAGTCACCAATCAAATTTTGGAAGGTGAAATCAACTCTCTTACATTATTTGGTATTGAATCATCTAATTTAGAGAAGAGAAACACATTAAACATTATTTCCATGGTGAAATATAATCTTGAATTCCAGGGTGCTCTCAAATTATTTCAAAATGTCCCTAAATCATTGTTGGAACTCAAGAAACTTCCAGAAGTCTTGGAATACATGTTCATCATTGATGATCATGTCATCATCATTAATTTGAGTTTGACAATCATCCAAAACATTCAGCTCACAAGGGTAGTTTTCAAAAGAAGAAAATTCTTTATTTCATCCCATTATGAACTTACAATAATTGATTTCTCTATCTATCAACACTACATATATATGGAATCAAGAATAAGGCTTTGGTGGATATTATAATCAAGACTTTATCCTTATATGTAGGACATGATGAAAAATAAAATTTTCCATCTCTAATGGTTAGTTTCATTAAATGCACTTCTAAATATGAGTTGGCTACCCCAACTATGATTGTACCAAAGAAAGGGAATGAATGGAGAGTTTATGTTGACTATAGATTAATAAATGCTACTAGATTCAAGGATGACTTCCTATTTTCATTCATGGACTAGGTTATGGAAAAAATCTCCATATAGAAGTACTATATCTTTCTTGATGGGTACTCTAGTTTCAATTAGATTGACATCACATTGAAGGATTATGCTAAGACTACCTTCATCTCTCCATGGGGAACCTTTATCTTTAAGCTCATGTCCTTCAAGTCTACAATGCATCAACCACATTTGAATAGTTAATGATGTTAGTATTCCAAGATTATAGAGGAAATAATATGGAAGTCTTTATAGATAAGTTCCCTACTTAGGAAAAAACATTTAAGAAAGTCTTGGATTATCTTGAAGCTATTTTTTGCCATTTTTGCTAGGTAAAATTAAAGCTAAAATAGCAAAAAAGCCAACTAATGATGATTGAGGACACTATCCCCTAGCCATAAGATCTCTAAGTAGAGGATCAAAGTTGATCCTGAAAAATACCTACCATTGAGAACATGATACAAATTCCTATCATAATCAAAGAGGTGTGATCTTTTGTTAGTCATACAAGCTATTATTACATATTTATTACAAATTATTTTAGAATAGTTAGGTTATTATTTAAGTTGAAAAAGAAAGATATTATGTTTTTATGGAATAAGAAATGTGAAAATGCATTTCAATGTCTAAAGGAAAGGTTAACAAAAACCCTAGTATTGTAGATTTGTAACTACACTTAATCCTATTACATGATAACATGTGCTTCTAATTTTAAATTCAGTGAAATCTTGATGCAATTTGATAACAAAAAGAGATCCTAATACAATTACTATTATAGTAGGAGCATACTAAGACCAAATCTAAGTGACACCACCACTAAAAAATAGCTTATATCCATTTTTTTTGCACATTAAAAATTCAAGAATTATGTTTTGGATTGTAAAATATTCATCCCCACATATTATAATCTCATCCAGTTACTCATGAATAAATTAAATATCAATCCATGTATGATCTAATGTCTAATTCTTTTATAAAAAACTTGATCTGCACATGAGTAATCATAAAGAAGTTGAGAACATGATGGAAGATCATCCATCTAGGTTGCAATTGATAAAAAAGGAGAGGATGTACTCCTTAATGACTTTCCTAATGACCACATTTACAATTCCACCTTTATTAGTAGGAAGGTATATGATTTCCCATTGAATACAAACATTGTTAATTACCTAGTGGGTTAGATGATGCCTATTTAGTGGAATAAATTAAAGATCCATTAATTCCAATACTAGATGAGGCCTTACTTGATTATCAAAGAGCATCTTTACAAAATATGTCCTAATGGTTTTATAAGATGGCATGTTCTTGAAAAGAGTTAAAACTCCATCTTGGCTCATGCACACCATGGTAAGTATGGTGGGAACTATGCTAGATAGAGGATCATAACAAAGTTGCTACTCATGGGCTATTTTTGATCCACCTTCTATCATGATGCTTAATACTTTGTGCACTACTATGATAAGTGCCAAAATTAGAGAGGTATGTCCTTAGTTATGAAGAAACCAAAAAAATAGATCCAACTACTTGAACCCTTTGACATCTGATGGATTAACTTTGTTGGTCTCATTTCTCCAACCTCTAATGACAAATCATACCTTATTATATGCATGAACTATTGCACAAAGTAGGTGCAAGAAATTGCTATTAAACATTATTTAGCATTTACCACAACAAGCTTTCTCTAAAACATTATACTCATAATTTTAGTGTTTCCAGGATCTTGATCTTTGATCATGATACATATTTTAGTAGTAAGGTTTTTAAAAATTTATTGAAATCTTGTGATGTTAATCATAAATTAAAGTTTCTATATCACTAGCCATGCAATGTCCAAGTATAGATTACTAATCATGAAATTATTATAATATAGAGAAAACCAATTAACGAATACAAAAGAGATTGGGTTAGCAAGCTTAATGATGCTCTTTGGGCCTGGCAAATGATATGGAAGAAATCTTTCAACTACACACCATTCAATTTTTTGTATCAATAGGTCCCACATGCGTATTGATCTTAAAATGAAAACCTTGGGTAATGTGGTTAATTTTGATATGGCCTTGGATTTTATGGAAAAAAAGAGATTGATTAACCTCAACATTCTTGATGAGAATTGCAAAATCACTTTGTTTCACAATGAGTTTAAAATTTTTTAAAGCAAAGCTTACCATGATATTCACATTAACTATATTAGTCACCAATCTAGTGCTATGTAGATATATCATCTAGAAAAGTTGGAAAAAAATTTTCTAGTCAATAGGTAGCACATAAAATATTACAAAGAATATTGTTTGCCTTCGAGGGTACCTAACGCTCAATCTCATAATTTACCCTCAAAGATGTGTTAGGTGATAGACATGAATAAGCCTTGAGTGAGAAACCCTCCAAATATTTAATAGAGTTGGTATTCTTAATTAGGAATTTTTACATTTTTGAAGCTTAGTGATCAATTATTTCTAATATTTTCTTTCTGTTAAGTGTCATCTTTGTGTAGGTATGGGAAAATCAATTAATGTACTTTATGAATGCTCACTTGATAAGCTAATGCTGGATGGATGAATCATGGATATGATGATGATGCAAGAATGCTAAAGAAGTTTGACATGGAGCTCTGATCAATGAAATGTCCAATTTATGAAGTTCATCTAGGTAAATTTCCTCTATGCATCATTGGTGAACCAAGCTCACGTTCAATAGAGATTTTGAATTTTCACCATAAGTTGTTAAAGCTATTATGATTGGAACCATGGGCAGGTGATGGGCCCATACCTTAGGGCATGAGCTTCAAAATCTTGGATGAGTGCTTGGTGACTACCAAGAAAAGGATATGTCAATGAGGTTCATTATTATCATTGTGATTAATCTAATCGATGTGATTGGATCAATGTGGACATGCTTGTTATTGTTAACCAGCTTGGTCAAAAGAGGTTTATGCTTCCTATGAACCTATGTGTGCCATATGAAAGGAATGGATATTGTGTTTTTATAACTTAAAGAATCTAGGTGCTAATCCAACATATCAATCATTTTCACAACTTTCATGAACATCTCAAAATATTTTCTTCATATGGAAGATGATTTTTCATAAATTAAAAATATAAAAAAGGAAAAGAAGGATAAAGAAAAGAAAAGAAAAAGAAAAATAAAGAAAAAAAACATTTTTGAAATTAATTAAAGAAGAAGAGGTAACTGGAAGAGAGATGTTATTCCAAGATCTTTGGTCCACACAAATTTGTATTTATAGCATTCTAGACTAATTACGTTATCGCTCAAACAAGATCAAGGTGAAAGGTTAAACCACTGTCCATGTAATGTATGTATGAAGCCAATTGAGCATGCTTACCTTATGTTCATCATATTTCCTGGATTACTTTACTCTTAAATGTAATATTCTAAAGTAGTATCTACTATCATTCCTACCCATGGTGAGGAAGGCCTTGAAGTCTCTCTTTTAGTAACCCTTGATAATTTCAAATGTTGTTGCCACCCAAATTCTAAAATCAATTTACTTCAAGGGGTCAAGGATGCAACTCTCATATTAATCCATGATCATATCTATCATGGAGATTTCATTATCTTGGTTATGGTAGTGTAATCATTAAAGAAATTAGGAATAGATAACACAACTAGAGGAATCAATAAGAGGTTTTTGGTAAAGCCAAATTCAAGGAACCTACTATGCATACATGCATTAATGGAGGAAAACCAAACCAAAATCTATACTTCTAGATGATATACAACATGTTGCCTTGTTTAAATTACACCAATGGTTAGACTATAGAACAATCAAGACTAGATGGCACTAGCAGTGGTAGGTGCAATCCTGTGTTTAAAAGGGTACTTGGAGGTCTATCCCTATTATGTGGATAAGTAGTGATAAAGGATTGTAGTAGTGGATCTTTCACAATGTATAGGAAATTCTCATTTGCTTCCATGAGCTAATTGAATGGTTGGCTAGGGATCTAGTGATGTTTCACTCTCATCTTCTCTCTCTTGTTCATTTATTTATTATCCATCTCTCTCTTTCCATTCTAGTACATTATTATGTATGACAAGAATTAGATCAAGAAAAGTAAAGGATGAGATTTAATTATCCAAAGAGACATAACATGTTAGATGTTGATGTCCTAATGGTTGCTAAAAATCCACGAGTGTTACATCAATAGGTACTAAAAGGACAAGACAGGTTCCTTCAATGGGAAGAATTCACTTATGAAATCTTGGTGGATTAGCATTTCAAGCAAGTGAACTTGGAATTATCTTCCATCAAATGATAGTAATTGCATGGCATAACGCACTTGATTAATCTTCAATTTTTGTGGTAGTGACTCTATAAGATTTAGATTTGATTGTGATAATCTATTCCCATTAACTTAATTTGTGCTTCTTATTCAATTCTTTGATGCCATATTTATGTCCCATTTTTAAGCCCCTATTTTGTAGTCCTTGGATCATGAAAATGAGCAAATTTGACAATATGATTCAAATTCCATGAGCTTGAAAGTTATCTAAAATATGGTTTAATGTTTCATTCTTCTTGTCCTCTTTGTGCCTTGTCTAATTTGATCATTAGCATATTAGAAACTTTTGTATCTTTCAATGTTATTCAAGTGAACTTGTACCTAGAGATGATTCATGATGGCAATAAGATTGAGATTAACTCACTTTCATTATAACATTCTTACTTAGTTTAATATATTATTACATTTGTTTTATTTCCATTGTTATCTACCTTCATGTGCTTAGATTAACATTTTATCTTATTTTTAAAATATATGTTAAGTATATGGAATAAGTATGACTAACTTCGAACATAAACACACTAACGTTGGTAATTCGACAATGTTTTTACTTGGTACATCTAATAGTGCATAGTTAGTAACTTAATAATGATAGTAAGATTTCATGATGTGCATGATAAGTTGAAAATAGATGCTAATTTCTTAGACTAGAATAAACATTATTTCTACACTTAAATTAATCATCTTAAACTTTAATATATTAATGTTATTTTAATCATGGGTAGAACAACATCAACCATATTTCTTAATTATACTTAACCATACACACTAAGGGCCACAAAATTATAATTGGAAAGACAACCATCCATGATCACATATAACTATATAGATACATATCCATGTAAAAGAAAGGATAATGTAGTACTAATTTTTCCTCCTATGTAATCTATAACTAGCTATTTATTTTCTTTTGTATCCATGATGTATTCTATACAAAGGCTTAAGGCTTAAGGCCTACTCCTAACTTTTGAAAGTTATCATATTATAAAAGAAACAAAAAAATTTGAAATAGTTTCTATATACTACCTTTTCTAAACATACACACACACACATATGCTCTCTCTCTCTCTCTCTCTCTCTCTCTCTCTCTCTCTCTCTCTTCCCCTCCTCCCCAAACCAAAATGCTTTCTATATGCTACTTTTTTTAATCCTTACCCAATGCATGTATAGGAAAATACTCTTTGTTGATGAATTAAAGGTTTTTTTCCCTTGGGAATGGGGACTAGAGAAGTGTATAGATTCTCATGGGTTTCATACTATTACAACCATCTCTAAAGAAATACATGGTCATAATTTCTTTATGAATTATGTCACAAGGATATGTAGGCTTCTTGAAGAGCTTTAGCTTTGATGCTTGGGCCACTACCCTTCTCTTCATAGTGAAGCTTAGGCTAGATGTGTTAGAGCTAGAACATGTCTTAGCTCTCCAAAGAAACGATGTCATACGTGTATGCTCATAACCTTGGATATGTTACATTCATTCATGTACTTATATGATTATAAAGGTATCTTCATGATGCTCCTAACCTTGGACTAACTTGTATCATGTGAGTTATGTACTTATATTGTATCCATAGGTTCTTGAGGACATTAAGGTGAAGTGAACCTTGAGTATGCTTTGAAACATTTGACTGCTTTAGGATTCTTACATGGTGTTGAGTAATGCTTTCCTAGAGCGTTGTCATTACACTTGGTATTAGACCTACAATTTGGAGTTCAAGGTTAGTGCTGGTTCATGATTTATGATTCATTATTTTTTTTTTCTTCTCATGTGATTTATGATGCAAGGCTAGCTTGTAGTGTAAATCTCAAATATGCATAACCAAATAAGCATGCCACAAACACAATTGATATACACAATGTCATCCTCTAATAGTTCCATACATATAACCTGTCCAAGATAATTACATGGTAAGCTCATAATACAAATCATTATATCATATTGGTCTATATGTCTCACATGTCTTGTTATTATGTGTATCATATAAGAACTTACATAAGGGCCATAGTTCATAATTAGTATAGGTCAATGTCATCTACAAATACATCAATCTCATTTATGAGACATGTAATAAGAAACATATGAAAGAGGTTCCAAAACCTTCATCATCTCTCCTAGACCTACTAGTCTTTGAAGCTTCCAATTCCATCATCTACATATAAAGGAGATTAATCCAAGACTAATTATGGGCCTTTACACATTTCTTGCAAATGTGGAGTATGATATTATGCTAGAAGTAAGGTATGGATAAATTAAAGCAACTTGCATCAAGGTTAGTACAACACACATACAATAAGCATATAATAATATCAACCATAACTTGTACATCTAACATATAATACATAATTGGCTCATGCATGTAAAGGAGATGTACATCACTCCCATGCTAGCACAATACTACAATCATATCACATAGACTTAACACATAAACATACTTAATATAGGCTCCTAGCATCCTATGCTCCAAGAAACCACATCAGAACTACACATAACATAATACCTCATCATCTAGTGCTCCAAGGATTCATCCACACATCTACTTAAGACATAATAGCAAAAAATTCTTTTCTTCAACATCCTATGCTCCAAGGAATTTCTAACATATACTCATGACATAACACCACATAAATCACACATAAGACATACGATCCAAATATAAGACACATTGCATAGCATGTGCTTCTCAACAACTAGTGTCCTAATAGAGACTTATTATATCCATGGTAGGCAACACATCCACATGCTCTCTAATGCATGATACCATTGACATAAGTACTTATAACATGATCAATGCTTGCATGTTCTATTAGTTTTCATTAACATTAATCACTACCAGTGCTAGTGCTTATTGCCTTATTTGTAGCCCCAAGCCACTAACCTTCTAAAAGGTATATTCATCATAGTACCAAAAATAGACATTAGTAATAGGTAATCCCTGTTCTTTCTCCATACATACAATGAAGTATGTTCATCTTAAATTAAGCTATTATTTTTAGTAATTCATTGTTAAAAATAGGAAGGTTATGTTGTTTCCATTTTCCTAAAATAATAGAAGGTCTTCATTGTTTAGTCATTATAAATATTAACATAAACAACAAGTAAAACATGTTGTTGATAATACTATATTCAATGAACACTAGCTAAAGTTTACTAATTTTTTAAAAAACTTGATATTCCCATTGTGTATAGCATAAAAAATAAAAGATACATATCATTGGTAATAGAGTCTATCCAAAGCAACAATGAAAAGCACTTGTCATTTACATTAAAATTTTAAAAATGAAAAACTACCTAACAGAAATAGCAAAAGAAACTTATTTTTAATTCTTTCAATAACCTTAGAAGATAAAGAAATATGTTTGTCATTAATAATAAACTATAAATAATAATTAACATGTATAACTAATGATAATATATTCCTCTTATTTTTTAGTTAAATATTTTCTAAAAATAAATTTTTAATGTAAATATTTTTAAAATGTACTAAAATTAATGCTCTAAATTCAAGATCATCTTGAAATGTATGTTAAAACCCTCAAAAATCTATTTGATATAATTTAGGTTTTTCTATTTTTTAAAGAAATTTCTATACCTCAATATAAACCAATGCAATTAAACTTATAATTTTTAGGCTATAAAAATAACTTAAAGGTTTTATTTTAGATCCAATTTTTTTCTACAAACAAAGAAATAAATCCATTTCTTAAGATATACAAAATACAAATAAATTTTAGAATAACATGAACTTGTCTATTTCGTACATTTTTCCACTAGCTATCTCATGTAAGATTAAAGTAAGAAGTATTCTATACTTGCAGGTTATTAGAAAAGTTTCTATACAGCTTAACTTTAAAAATATAATTTTCCTAACAAACATCACTAATAGAATATACATGAGGTTATGTTGATGTGTAAATGATGTATCCTCTTCCCATTATTCACAAATCATTATTTCAAAATATTGGAAAAACAAACTTTTTGAAAGAGCTGTTAAAAGAAATTCATTGCAATCTTTTTGAATATTAATGCACACACAACCTAATCTTAGATATTTCAAAATAATGATGATACAATCTCTTTAAGACTTGCATAACTTGAATTTCTTAATGCACCTATAATAACTATAATGTTGAAACTCAATAAATTATTTTGAACATTAAATAACAAAAGATACATATCATTAGCAATAGAGTTTATCCAAAGTAATAATGGGAAGCACTTGTCATTTACATTAAAATTTTAAAAACAAAAAATTACCTAGCATAAATAACAAAAGATACTTATTATTAATTCTTTCGATAACCTTAGAAGATAAAAGAAATATGTTTATTATTAATACCAAACTATAAATAATAATCAATAGTTATGGCTAATAACAAGACATTATTCTTATTTTTTTTAGTTAAATATTTTTTAAAAATAAGATTTTAACTTAAATATTGTTAAAATTTATATAAATTAATGTTCTAAATTCATGATTATCTTAAAATCTATGTTCAAACCCTCAAATCCATTGCATAGAATTTAAGTTCCTCTATTATTTTATAGATATTTATATACCTCAATATAAACCAATGGAATTGAACTTGTAATCTGTAGGCTATGAACATAACTTACAACTTTTACTATAGATTCAAATATTTTGTTGATGTTTTTCACAAATCAAGAAATAAATCCATTTCTTAAGATATCAAAATTACAAATCAAATTTTTAGTAAGATGAAGTTGTCTATTTCTTGTATTTTTCCACCATCTTTCTCATGTACATTTACAGTAGGAAGGTATTCTATACTTTAAGCTTATTAGAAAATTTGCTATACACCTTAACTTTTAAATATAATTTTTAAAGAAATATGAGTAATAGTATATATGTGAGCTTATGTTGAAGTGTAAATGATGTATTCTCTTTCCATTATTTACAAATCATTATTTCAAAATATAGGAAAAATAAACTTTTGAAAGAGCTATTAAAAGAAATTCACTTCAATCTTTCTAAATAGTAATACACACACAACCTAATCTTAAAAATTTCAAAATAATGATAATAAAATCTATTCAATATTTGCATAACTTGAATTTTTTAATGCACCTATGATAACTATAGTGCTCAAACTCAATAAATTATTTTCAACATTAAACCAAAATAGTTTCTAAAAATATAAGTGTTTGTCAAAACCTAAGAATGACTTGACTTGAATTGAAATTTTCATTATTCTAAAAATTATTATATTTTAAACCATGAATGCATTCAACTACCATTCCCATTTACTATGCCTTGATCTACTTCCAACTATTACACTCTTTAGCTAACCAAACATATGACAACGAGATAAGATCATAACAATATTCTTGAAGTAATACAACACAATTGTAATATTGTTATTACATGTTATTTTAGATACTATCACTATACAATAAAAACTTTGGTAATAAAAAAACACCATAGAAACCATGTACACTTTAAGGAAATTTACCTTGAAAATTTTGATATATCATTAACTTTTGTTGATAGTAATAAAGAAGTAAATAATAGTAAAACTAAAAAAATTAAAGTTGACTATATTATGTAATATTTTGAAAAGTGACTAGTGAGATTCTTCTCTAAAAGAACTATCTTTAGCAAGGGCTATAAGGCTTAAGGCATATTTTGAAATTTTTGAAAGTGTCTTGCAAAAAATAAAGCACTCTCTACTTTTAAAAACATCTATTACACAAAACATGAAAAAATATTTTTATATTATACTATTCTCCAAAATTCTTTTTAAACACTATTTTATTTTTGTGTCCCCCTTTCTAACCTTCACCCCAACTAAAAACCTTTTAGACACTCCTACCTCCTCCTTCAACTAACTAAACATTACTTTTTTTTTTAACCCCTACATCCTTTTCCCCTTCCATTCTAAAATATCTACCTTTTTCTAATTGTTGCAAACTTTACCATGCTCCCCTCCCACCTCATACTTAAAACTCTATTTTCTTCTCACCCCTACAACCTTCCACTCCTACTTTTTTCATGGTATGTCCCTTCCCCTAGCCCCTTCCTTGTATTCCCCATCAACTAAACATTACTTTTTATAACCCCTACAACCTCCTCTCCTTCCCTCATAAAAAATCTCAAAGAGAAAAGTAGAGAAAAATACATCAAATACTGAGTTCTAATAAGCAAAGAACAAAATTATATTTGACAAAGGGCATATTGTGTTGAGTAGAGACTAAGGTTAAATCCTATTGAACAAATCCAGTAGATAGCAAGGTCAAATCAGGTGGAGTTGATCTAGAAGAGAGTTTTTGGTATAAGAATGTAGAGAAGGTTGCGATGAGTAGAGAGCAAGGTTATTTATGATGGAGTTTTTAGAAAGAGTTTGTGAAGCTAGTTTTGATGAGTAGAGAGTAGGGTTAGATTAGGTGGAGCAAATTTCATAAAGAGTTTTTGGTAAAAGAATAAAGAGCATTGACTTGTTTAGGCCATACACTCTTAGCCACATTATATATAATATTTTTTTAAAAATTAAAATGAAGGAGTTATAAATGAAGGATGGAAAGGAATAGATGGTGTTACATGTAGTGCTAGTAGTCTAGTCTTGTTAAACATCCTTTATCTAGCATTTGCTTTAAAGAGAAGGAAATGCCTAGTTAGTCATCCTTTAAACATTTTATTAAAAATTTGTTAACCTTTTAGGCCATATGCTCTTGGCCACCTCATATATAATATATATATAATGTATTAGCTATACTTATATGATCTCTTATGGATTTCTAGAAGATGAAAAATTTCATATCTATGTTATGAAAAGCATTAACTATTACTTAAAACAAAAGCCTTAACACATCAAGTGATTAATCATATCTATACTAAAACCTTTAATTTTCTAGGAACTGAAACAACTGATGATAAATTAAATATTAATCTTATTTTACAATAATAACATAAGCAATAACTCTACCGAAGCTAGTCCCAAGCCTAGATAAAAAATGAAGGATTAGCATCAGGTTCGTAGACGATTGTAAAACCTTGTTAAATCTCATGATTTTTTAAGATTTTTATAGATGCTAGGACATTTTAAAGAAGCACTATGTAGTAGTTACAAGGCTTAGTTATTAAGGAAAATGGAGAAGGACATCCTAGGACATTGATGAGTCACAATTTGGTTGGTTACGTTGATGAGGCCTTGTCGACATGGCCTCATTGCTGAGGCCTTGTCAATGCATCATATCTTGCATCGACAAGGCCCCATTGATGAAGTTTCTATTTTTGGCTATAAATATGTGCCTACCAGCCACATTTATGGTAATAGAGATTTTAGTTGTAGTGAAGCCTTTATAGCTTTTTCATTTGAAAGTTATAATTTTCCTCCCAAGTGCTCGTAATAGGAGTCATTGAGTGTATAGATCTTTATTTGAGCATTGTTATACTTGACATAATAGTGTGTGTAGTAATAAAGACAAACTTTTTGACAAACCTTGCAACATTATGGATAGATTAAATATTTTTTTATGCATTTAATGTTTTAAATTATTTACTAAATATTTCCAATTATATATTAAATGATTTCTAGTAATTAAATTAATGAAAAAATTAAGCAAGATAGATTAAACACATAAGTACAACCACTTTGAGCATAACACATATTTGCTTGGTAATCCTAGTAGTGTTATTTCTTGGTATGCCTAGTAGTGTAATTGTTGGTAACCCAGTAGTAGATACATGGGTTCAAGACCTTTGTACAAAGTGGGACCAGATGCTTATGTTAGGACTAGTTAGACACTAATTAATTAGTTAATTTAAATTAGTTAATATAATCACTTTTATCTCCCTTTGAATAATAAACTAGAAAATACAAAATGATAAAAATTAGATACCTAAATTACACTTAACTATACCAATGTACATCATAAGTGTAATTGGGAAGACAATGATTGACCTTAAGGCAAGATTCACATCCTAGAAGGCTAGTGCACTAGAAATGATAAAGTCCATAAAACTTGACTGAATCACACACGAATGCTTTGTGATTAGTATCATTGGGCATAGGGGTACCTCACTACTGATCATTGGTGCCATTGTCGGGGACTTTGTTTGTTGAAACATGTGCTATTTAGGTTTAAATGAATATCATTAATATCATTGTACAAACCTCAAGGTCAATATCATTCCCGCTATACATAGAATTATAAAAAAACACTGCTAATTTTATTTTATTTTACAAAATTTTTTCTTCTTCTTAGAAGCACGAAGATGTCAAACCACTAGTCCCACATGAGTGTAAAGTGATATATACTCATCTAGATGAGTATGTACTAGAATTCACCTTCATCCTATAATAGGATGAACAATTGTGATGGTGTGATATGGAGGGTAACATTGTCTTGCCTACTAGTCAATCTATTCTTGGAATGCTATTTCAAACCCTCAAGAAGTTTGGCATTATAGATCTTCATGAAGAATATGTTGTGAATGGTTAGGACACTTGGAACTACTGTCCCACTAAAACACAACACAAGTGAGATCGATGTCAAAAGAAGCTTCATGAAGCTATGAAGGGAAAACATTTCACTAATTCCTTGTTCCTTCTAGATCAATATGACAATGGGGATCCTCCCTTTGAAGGTTTTCAACATGAAGATTTCCCATCCCCTGTTATTAGTGATGAGGGTCTAAACTTGAACTTGCAATCCACTATTCATAAACTAGGTTTAGGAAAAAATGATGACCAAGGTAGGGACTCAGATACGCACCACAATGGCAAGGGATATAAAGATGGTGATTGTAATAAGCAAAAATGTGGTGGTAGAAATTATAGTGGTAGTGGTAGTTACCCTTCCTCTTCATCCTCTTCATCCAGTTCCAAACATTCCTCTTTATTTGACAGTTCTCATAGAAGCCATTGTTGAAATAATCTTGATGAAGGTAATCAACGAGATAACAATGACTATGAAGGCCATCAAGATCTCATCAGTGCAAGGATGATGATGAACCTCTATTAGTGACTCAAAGCATACTCAACATTTTAGGGGCAGTTAAAATTCCAACCAGGCATATGAAAGATAGTTGGATCAAGCACTTAAACATGAACAATATCCCAAGATTTGAGGGGGGATACAACTCTAATCCACAAACACATTTGCAAGCTTTCCATGATGCCTATGCCTTATAGAACATATAAAATGAATGGAAAAAACTCAAGCTTTTCCCCAAGACACTCATCAAGGAAGCTAAAAGTTGGTACTGGTCCTTGGAGCTATAATTTTTCCTTCAATGGAGTACCATGTTGGAGTTATTCAATGAAAAATATCAAATGTACTCCAAAGTTTCTACTCTAAGGAAAATGAAAACTTGGATGCCACCATAAGTAGATACTATTCACTCTTACACCAATGTCCCAGTCATGGTTATTCTCAAAGAGAACAACTTCACCACATTATAAATGGGCTCAAAGAAAAAAATAGAAGAACTCTTGGGGTGCATGCCCAGGGGAGATTATCTAAACTAAGAGTTTATCATATCCAAAGGCTACTTTAGCAAATAGAAAAAGAAAAATGTGAGCTACAAAAAATGGAAAGTGCAAAAGAATATAATAGGGATCCTTCCATCAGGAAATAGGAGGTCTAATTTTGTGATGAGGAGGAGTTATCGCTTGATGAAGTGATGAGAAAGAAAACCTTGCCCATCTAAAAATCTATTTATGATATTTTGGAAAAGGTTGACAAATTATGGGACTCTTTGGATGCAAAATTTTAAACTAAATAGTGATTGTAACCATAGAAGGCAAAAGGAAACTAAATGTTCCTACCAAAGAGGTAAGGGCAAAGCTACAATAGTAGGAAGTTGCGAAAATTGACTTTGATGATGAAATTGATTGTCACATCTATCAATAAGAACATCCAAAATGGATTTTGCCCTATGGTGTCACACTTACAATATTCTAGGGTGTATGCATTAAATCCTCAACTAGCACAAAGAAAACCATCTAGATAATTGCCTTACCCTCAAGGCAATTTGAGGCAGTTCCACCAGCAACAACAAGCTTACTACCCAAGTGGAGCTCCTTCACAACCTTATGAACATTACCAATAGTGGTACCAACCACAATCATGGGAAATGCCATTGCCAAGGTACTAGTAGCCTTATAGGCAACCAAATCGATGTGGGTACTATGTTTAGTAACCTATCTCTCCAAAATGTTCTACAAGTCATACCTTGTTTCAACATCACTATTATCCTTCAAAGTACCACCAAACACATTCACCATCTACTAGAGTGGAAAACCCATATCCATACCATCCTTTGCATCCATCTACACATGCACCTCCACCTTCAACCTAGTTACTTCCTACTCCATCCATGCAAGGTGAGATTCCTCCACAACACAACAATGAAAACTATGAGGGCTATACATTCATAGCCAACTTTCTAGCCAAGTGCTTTGGAAAATCAATCGAGAAAAAGACCCTTCTTCTAACCCAGTAGTCCTCTTCAACCCTCATAATCTAGTTTGGTTGATCATCCTCCATCTCCAATACCCTCATCCACTACATCAAACATCTTTGAGTGCCCTTCAAAACAATTACCACCTCATATTCACACTGTAATGCTACCTCATGTTATTTCTAATTGGATCAATGTTGGAAATATTCGCATAAAATTATTTGACCTAGGAAGTCCACTCATTTACCTATAAATCACTAGACATGAGTCATGCAAGGATCTTCTTAACTTTCATTTTGGAGTTAATCTCATCTCCCATGACATGTATAAGGCCTAGAACCTACCACCTCCTAAGAAGAGCAACATCCATCTAGAATTGGTAGATTAGTCAATTACTATCCCTCTAGGATTAGTAGAGGACATTGTGATAATAGTTTGTGGGTGGTCCTATCCTACTAATTTTTTGGTAATTAAAGTTAAAAACTATAAAAGTGATTTTCCCATCATTATGGGAAGAGCTTCGTTAAGCATGGTCGATACACGTATGGGAATAAGGGATCTATCTTTAGAAATCTTCAAAGAAAATGAATTGGAAAAAATAGAGAAGAAGCATATTCCATGCATCACATGTAGTGATAATGAGTGCAATTGCATGCAAAAGAATTAGTCCATCAGAAGTACATACATTAAATCATGTAATGAATGCGCATAAAAAATCAATATTCAAAGGTGTTTGTATGTAGCGACCTCAAAATAAGAGGCCACCAGTGGCTAATAACTAACTTAGATAACATCAAATTATGCATGGAACCAACTGAGAGTGTAACATGTGCTTATGTTGAAGGCATGGATAAAATTGAACAAATTCATTCCCAACTCTCTAACAAAGATGATGATACCTATAGGGGAGAGTTGAAAATCCCTAATAACTTCCAGTAGGAGCCCCTAAAGCTAAAATATTTATTGGCTAACATGGAATATGCATTTTTAAACAATGGTAAATCAATCATAATTAATTCCATACTTTCTCATGAACAAAAAGAAAAGCTATTAAAGGTAGTTAGTAAATGGCCAACAACATTTTCTTGGTCATATCTTCAGCTAATAGGAATTGATCTAAGGATATGCCAACATCACATTTACAATGACCCAACCATAAAGCCTAGAAGGTAGCCACAGAGGTGGCTAAACCCCAAATTGAAGTAGATTGTCAAAGAGAAAATTGAACAACTCCTCAAGGCAAGGTTCATCTATCCCATCATGGATAGTAACCAGGTTATCCCACTAGTAATTGTTCCAAAGAAGGATGGAAAATGGTGGGTCTGGATTGACTTTAGGCTATTTAATATGGTAACATTTAAATATCATTTCCCTTTTCCATTTGTAGATAAATTATCAAATACCATATCTATGCATTGTTATTATAGCTTGTTGTATGGTTATAGTGGCTATAACCAAATCCAGATTGTGCTAGAAGATTAAGCCAAGATAACATTCATGGATCCCTGGGGGACTTTTGCATATTGTAAGATGCCATTTCTATGCAATGCCCCTACAACATTTCAATACTTGGTTCTTATTATTTTCCAATAGCAGATTGGTAGTGGTGTAGAAGTCTTCATGGATGACTTTTCTACTTATGGAGCTACATTTGAGCAAACCTTGGACCACTTGGAGTAAGTATTGAAAAGATGTGTTGAAACAAACTTGTGACTCAAATGGCAAAAGAGACATCTCTTGGTCCAAGAAGGAATTATGCTAGGGCATCGAATTTTGCAAAACGAGATTGAGGTAGACCCGAAAAAGATAAGGATCATCTAAGGAATAACATGCTGACCAGATACCATTAAATATGTTTTCTCATTCCTTAAATACAATGGCTACTACCAGTGATTCAGAGAATTTCTCTAAGATCGCAAAGCCATTGGTAGAGCTTACAAAGAAAGTTGAACCTTTCATCTAGACCAAGGAATGTGAACATGCATTCCAATAGTTAAAGGAGAAACTCTTAGAAACACCAATCCTATGAGCACCAAATTGTTGTAGACCCTTCCACATCATGACAGATGAATTTAACTAGTGCTCATGTAGATGGATGATAAGAAATAACCATACTACATCCACTATGTAATCCAAATCATTATGGGAGCATAGTTAAATTACACCACCACAAAGAAATAACTAATGTCAATGGTACTATGTGCTTTGCTACAAAGTATTTGTGCACATAGACCACAGTGCAATCCACTTCCTCATGAACAAGCTAATAATGAGTACTTGTGTCATACAGTGGCTCATGATCTTATAGGGATTTGATCTCATGATGGTAGATCAAAAAGGGATCAAGAATATGGTCATTGACCACCTCTCTCACTTAAGATGGAATAATAAAGGGAAGGAAAGCCTGCTTTCTAATTAGTTTCCAAATGAACTCTTTGTAGGAGCAAGAAACGAACAAATGCCTACAAAAACAACATGGTATAATGGAATTCTTACTTATCTTCTTACTCAAGAGATGCCACAAGATCTTGACTTTTGAAAGAAGCAAAATTTTCTTCATTGGACCAAATATTTCATGGAAATCAATGAACACCTCTACAAGGTATGTGAAGATGGCTTGATTCATTGGTGTGTGTCTGATGAAGATCAACTGCACATTATCTAGGATGCTCATGAAGGGACTTGCAGAGGCCACTATGTAGGGAGATGCATGGCTTAAAATCCTAATGGAAAGATGCTATTGGCCTAAAATATTTAGGGATGCCCACTAGTTTGTCAAATCTTATGAACATTGTCAATGAGATGGGTGGATGACTGCTTACATGGAAGGTCCTCAATAGTGGATTCAACCATTGGAACCTTTTGACATATGGGGCATTAACTTTGTGGGTCCCATCACACCCATGTCCAATGGGAATGTGTATATTATCATAGCAGTTGACTACTACATAAAATGAGTAGAAGCAATAGCTGTTACTGATTGTACATCATCCATTGTTTGTAGATTTATATAGCAAAATATTGTAAAGAGGTTTGGGGTACCATGTTCACTGATTTCTAATAATGGAAATCATTTAATAGGTGCTACTTTTAGAATGTTAATGCAATTCTTAGGTGTTGAACATAAATTAACAACACCCTACCATTTCCAAGCCAACGGTCAAGCAGAGGTAACTAACTAAGAGATCAAAGAAATACTAATGTGGACCATCAGTAAATATAGGAAAGATTAGAGTGAAAAATTTAATGATGTCATCTAGGCTTATCATTCAACATGGAAACTTCCTATTGGCTATTCTCCCTATGAGTTAGTGTATAGAAAACTTCCAATGCTCCTAATTCAATTTGAGCTTCATACACTCTCAATAGCCTATGATCTAAATCTTGACCCTAGTATAGTGCAAAAGGAAAGATTAATCACCATAAACATGCTAGATGAAAATTGATTAGTGGCCTTATTCTTATATGAGATGCACAAGGCATTTAGAAAGCAATGTCATCACCTTAGAATATGAAAGGTAAAACTTCAACTAGAAGTTAAGGTTCTCTATTGGAACCCCACACATGTACCCCAAAGGGAAAATTTCCAAACATTGTGGGAGGGACCTTATATAATTGATCAAACCTTTCCCTCTAGTGCCATGTTAATCTATAAACCTAACAGTCCAAATAAAAAGTAGTTGATTAACATCCAATAAGTAAGACCTTTCCTTGAACCAATGTGGGCTAGTGCAACTACCACCTCAACAGATGGATAACCATATTCTATTTTTCAAATCTCTTCCTTCCAACTCATTCATGGGGGAGATGGCCATATATGATAACAACCCATATGGCTTATTAGCTTTTCTACCTTTTTGTTTTCCATGTTTTTGATTTTACAAGTTATTTATTTTACAAATTTTTGGATTTTCAAATTTTACACCATCATTAGTACCATTGAACATTTCTATATTACATTAAAATTTATTTTATATATTTTACTTTATTTTTTTGATTCAATTGTGATATTTTCTCATTTTTTCTAATAACATTACTTTATTATTATAGGACATAGTGCCACTATTGCTAATTACTAATGATGGTTTGTGCTTAATGTTGTGATTATCGATGTCTGGTTTCTATTTTTGAATTTTGATATATGATGACTTTGACATGATTTATTTTACATGGAATAGGTAGTGAGTCTACGTCATCTACCCATCCAATCAACTCTATAGTTTTCCTTATCCTAGGAATTTTAGGTTCCTTCCATTAAAGAAACTTTTAATCGATTGGTGACCTTGGTTGTTCTAGAATTAGGAAGGCTTCAAAGGTTTGTAAAGGGTGTGACTTCAAGGGGACTCAATACTCTTTGTACTCTTCTATTTTCTTGAGTGCTTGAGTGTTTTTCAAAAACTTCTTACTATTCCATTCCAGCCACTAGGAGGAAGTCAAATAAATTCTTTGCATGGTGTGGTTTCCATACAAAAATTCAAAAAAAATGATGGAAATTCAAATCACACTCCTTAGACATAAGAATGAATAATTCCTTTCATGGTGTGGTTTTCATTCAAAGAAAAAAAAAACAATGGAAATTCAAAGCACACCCCTTGGACAATTAAATGGGCTACAAGAACTAGTTATGGAACTAGAAAGACATGAACCTTTGCCTGAAGGTCCTCTTTAACTAAGGCCCTCTCTTAGTTCTTACTCCTCTCTTTTCTTCTCCTTATGGAATAGTGGTTGTCTTGTGGAAGTACTCTCATGTCTTGTGTGGATGGATCGACCTTAGAATGGTGATGTGAAGTCACTAAAAGTGTATGGTTTTGGTTTGGACTGAGAATGGACCTTCATAGGTCATTTTAAATACAAATTCCAAAAGGGACTTCTTATGACCTCAATTCGAAACTCCATTCTACCTTCTCTATAATCCATCCATGCTACCATAACCCACCTCACTACTGTGTTCTATGTTATGCTCTATGTCTTCATTTGATGTGCTAGAATTCTTGAGTAGATTCTTTTTGGTTGGTCCTTAACTTTTTATGATCATTAATTCACTATGGGGCCGACAAACTCCTTAGTTAAGGTTATGCAAGGGCAACAAGTGCATAAGCCTACTATGGGAAGGACCCACTTGCATAGCTCTTTGTTTGGTTAGTTAAGGTCCCTTACCTTTGACATTGCCATAATCCTATCTTTCACATATTCCATTGGGTATTCTACTCAGTGCTCCTTAACCTTTTATTTTATTCATCTCATAGTTTAATTTTTCTTTATTTTTCCAAATTTATGAGCTTCAACACCCTCTTCTCATGTTTCCATACTATTCTTCACCTTTTGAGCTTTCATTTGACCCCAATTTCATTCAAAAATTCTTAGTAGTTTGCAAGTTTGACCAAAGTCAATGGTCATCTATGGTGGTCAATAGCTACATTGATGAGTCCTCATCAACATAGTGCTTACATCCTATATATACCTTCATGCACTTTGAAATTTTTTTGTCATTTACTCATAACACACAGGGAGTTTTTGCAATTTTTTAGAGCCCAAAACCTTCGAGGCCCATAACTTTCCAACTGTTTGTCCAAATCACTCCATTTTTTGATCTTGAACTTACCAAAGGTAAGATCTTTATCATGGGGACCACAAACATTAAGGTTTCTAATGAAAAATTGATGAAATTTTTCTAGCTCCCCCAAAGGGTTAATAACCCTAATACAATATAAACACCAACATTTTTTATAGTTAACCCTTCGAAAAATCTTCGAGATCATTTATTAACAATAATAAATAAATAAATAATAATTAGAGTAATTAAATCAACCATAATCACAACTTAGCCAAAGTGTAACTATCCTTAAGAGATAAAGGTATCTCAATTACTTCATGTTACACAACAATTACTAACCCATGGTCTCATTGTGATTACAAATGACACTAAAATGGAAATTCCCATAGGAAGGAGAATCCTCTCGACTAAGGCATAAGCAGCCTAGATCTAGAAGGGTGAACAAGAACAAGCCCAAGAATCACTAGAGGCAACCTATGCAATAGGACCTCTTTGCGAGGAGCCTGAAGTAGAATCTATCCAAAAGATTTCAAAAGAAGAGGTGCCCATAGAAAAATCACAACAAGGAGAAGTGCCTAGATCCACTCTAAGGCTTGAAGTTGCTTTGACTTGAGCTGACCTTAACATCATTAGGTCCTAAGAAATCCAATGATCAGGGCTTCAAGAGATCAACTTTGGGCCATTTCTAGAGAACGATCTAGTAGATGTCAAGAATTAACTACAAACCTCTCCCATGTGGCCAATCATCACATCTAGTAGGAAGTGGTACATGGAAGAGACATACCTCTTTTGGAATAATAAAAGGTTAGGGTTCACTATCAAAATCAAGGATATTCAAGTGTCCTATCTATAGAAGCTATCATGCAGGAACTAGGTTACTTGACAATGGAACATAGTTGGCATAACTATCTAGAAAAGATGATCCTAAGGCCAAGAAGGAGTGGACCTAGCACTACTATAGGGTTGAATGTAATGAGTACAATACACTCACACTAGTAGAGCAAATCTATTTCAAAATTGTAGCATATCACCTCAATCCCATGGTGAGGCCAAGCAAGGTAACTATTTTCTCCACTTGAGCATGTGCTACTCTAAGTAAAAAATTTCCCATCAACCTTACAAAACTAATCTAGTTAGAGATCAAAAAGCACCCCAAAGAAAATGAATGTGGAAGGAAAAGCCTATCCTTTTTATGCATCATCCAGAAACTCTACAAAAGGGTAGGTATTATCTGCTATTTCAATGATACAATTAGGCATGTTCCTTTGGCTTCATGTTCTAATATCATGATAGATAAGATGCCAACAACAACCCAAGAAGAGGAGTAGTTGCCACCACCATCCACTCAAGAAACAATGGCAAAGGCTTGCACAGCCATTGAGCCCTTACACAAAACCTAAGAATAGCTCTTACGTGAACAAGAGTAACATGTAGGAATGAGTGGGATGGATCCATTTGTATACCAACTAGTGATGAGTCACCTAAATGAGGTGGCTCAAATAACTAGCCAAATGGAGAGGGGTGGATCAATTTTCTCTACCTAATGAATGTAGTTTCCTACAAGGTCAAATCCCAATGCTTGGGAGGTGACAATGTCTTTATGTCAGCACTATTTATTTCTAGAAATATCTAGGAATGCTGCCACTTTCTCGGTGCATTTGGAGGAAGGCAAAGAGGCAACTATCTTGCTGATGTAGCATCAAGGATAGGAAATAATGGTTGAAGTTGTTGTTGATTGCATAGCTAAAGCATTCAATGCACCTGTGGCATTTGTACCAAACATATTTTCACTGCAAGATGTGCAAATGTTCTTAGGCATGATTAATGGAAAGTTAAATGTAGCCCAACATGATGAATTACTGGATCAACTAGTGGGGACTTGGCAATCAATTCTATATATATTTAATTTTCTATAAGACATCACCACAACCTAGTCAGAGCTACTAAATGCAAGGGGAAAATGCATTATTTTGGAGGGGAAACTTGAAATGGCCCAAAAATGAAATTAACGCTTGGCTGTAGAGGTCGCCAAACTACATGCCCAACTTGCTGATCTTGTGTTCCTTAGCCTAATAATAACTAGAGATGAAGCTTTCAAATAGCTTTAGGAACAATTCCAAAAATTTGAGGAGGAGGCAGTTATGACCATCTAAAACTTGTCTATAGTTGAAGCAAAAACATGCTTAATTTAGAAGGACTTGGCATAGATGCACCAGGAGAATGAGACTTTGACCACCAAAAATCATCACCTATGTATTGTTGATGCTTAGAAGGAACAAATGCATGAATTTATTCATCAGAAATGGGAGCCTCTTGTAAGGGTAAACACTAAATTTAGGAGACTGACCATAGACAATCAAAACCTATCAATGGAGAAAGTTCGTGCCTTGCACCAAAAGTCTACAATCGAGATCGACACCTAGAAGAATGAGGCCCTTAAGTTTGAAAAAGCGAATAATCACTATAGAGACTAGGTTGGCCTATAGAAATAAGTCAATGAAAAACACATCCAAATGTTGAAGGAAAATGTAAACGAAGCCCTCCTACAACTCAAATAAGAAAGAGAGGTCTAGAAGCCCATTGTTGATGGGATTGACATCTACAATAGGGTAGAGATCCCTATGAAGGAGTTGCAAATAAAAGAGATGAAAAAGTATATGAAATTGGATAATCTTTGTTACATAAACTTGACAATGCTGACTATTGGACAACCATGATCAGAGTTGGAGAAATAAGTGGTTAGCTCATATTTACTATACAAGGTTGAGTTTAAGCATCACAAAGACACCAAGCGGAAGCTTGAGAACTCAAATGCTAAACTCAAATTTCTCAAAGTACACTTCACAGATCAATGATAAACTACTAAGAACTTAGCCAAATGGATGAATCACTATTAGGAGCTAAAGGACATAGTTAGGGCATTCAACATTGAATGCAAATAGTTTGCTACCTAGTTCATCAATGCTAAGGAGTTGTTTCTATAATCTCGTGTCTTTGGGATGTGGTTGTTCTAACCCACATCAGTGAAGCTATGTGAATGGTGCATGATCCTAGAAGCAAGGAGGATAAAATGAAAGCACTATTGGATACTTTCCACCTCTCACCTAAAGCTTCAACAATAGCAAGACAATCATAGTTGCCTCAATGATCGCTTGTGAGTGAAGCTAGTGAAGGTCTCTCAGAACCTCAGGAGCCACCACTACCTGGGACTAGTTGATCTTCTCCATCACACTTCACACCATCAAGGAATGTGCTATGAAATTTTCAATAGTCATGTCAGGGTGTTCAATTTTTTCTCTTGGACACCACCATTTTTTGTAATGTGTTGATCCATACACTCAAGCACTCCATTTTTTTGTCAAGTAAGTCAGTCTATTTTGTTTGAGATAAATTAGTCAATAATCCCATACCTTCCAAATTTTGTGAAATAACTCAAGGATGAGTTTTCATTCAATTGTGAGGGTATGATGAGTCATAGTTTGGTTGGCTACATCAATGAGGCCTCGTTAACATGGCCTCACTGACTAGGCCTCATTGACGAGGCCCCATCAACGCAGTGTCTATTTTCTACTATAAATACATGCCTGCTAGCTACATTTATGATAATAGAGATTTTAGTTGTAATGAAGGTCTTGTAGTTTTTTCATTTTAAAGTTAGAATTTTCCTCCTGAGTGCCCGCAATAGGAGTCATTGAGTGTACAAATCTTTATTCATCATTGTTTTACCTGAGCATGATAGTGTATGCAGCATTAAAGATGAACTTTCTGATAAACCTTGTAACATTCTACATATATTAAATATTTTATTTATGCATTTAATGCTTTTAATTATTTTTTAAATATTTATAATTTTCTGTTAAATGTTTTCTAGTAATTAAGTTAATGAAGCAATTAAGCAAGATAGATTAAACACATAGGTACAACCGCTTTGAGCGTAACATGTATTTGCCTAGTAATCCTAGTAGCGTTATTGCTTAGTATGCCTAGTAGCATAACACTTGGTAACCCAGCAATGGATACGTGAATTCAAGACATGTGCGAAAAGTGGGACTAGATGCTTATGTTAGAACTAGTTAGACACTAGTTACTTAACTTAAATTAGTTAATCCAATCACTTTTATCTCCCTTTGAATACCAAATCATAAAATACAAAATAATAAAAATTAGATACCTTGAATTACACTTAATTGTACTAGTGTACATCACAAGTGTAATTGGGAAGACAACGATTGACCTTAAGGCAAAATTCACTTACTAGAAGGCTAGTGTGCTAGAAACAATAAAGTCTATGAAATTCAACTAGATCATGAGTGAACACTTTGTGATTCATATGGTTGGACGTAGGGGTAGCTCACTGCTCATTAGACATCCTCTAGAAATGATGTGAAAAATCATCATTTGGATGTTATGTAAAGTAGATAAGGGTTCCCACATTAGAAATGGGTGTCGGTAAAGAAGTGAGTCTACCAATAGAAATTTCAAATGAAAACTTGGAACGTTGACACACTTAATAAAAAATGTCTAAAATTACTAATCCCACCAAAATATGAAGAACTTGCATTTCGTACCTCCATGAAACTATATGGAAGAGGAAGAAAGTTAAATATTTAGGATAGGGTTACAATCTATTCTAATTAGGAAAAGAAAACCGTTGAAATGAAGTGGGTATCATTGTTGATCAACCTATCAAAGATAAATTTGTACAAGTATTTCCTCTTGGTGATCAAATTATGGACACTAAGCTTATGCTTGGAAATAAGATCATCAATGTCATTAGCATATATGCTTCACAAATTAGCTTTGAAAATTTCATTAAGTAGAATTTTTGGGATTTCATTGATTAGGTGCTTCATGAAATTCCATAGCAAGAAAGCATATCCAATGGAGGGAATTTAAATAATCATGTTGGATCTACAAAAATAGATAATGACAAGATTCATAAAGGACAAAACTTTGGAAAGTGCAATGATGTGGAAAATTCACTTCTATAATTTGCAAGTGCTTATGACCTTGAAATTTGCTAATACTTATCTTAGGAAGGGGAAAAAACATTTAATTATATATAATATTGGTTTGAATAAAATATAAATTAATTATTTTTTTCTGTGTAGGAGAGACTAAGCCCTGTCCAAAGACTACAAAGTCATATGTAAAGAGTCATTGTAACTTAGCATCGACTAATGATTATGTATTTATCTATATAGAGCTTTAAAGGTAACATGAGAAAAAAGAGTAAATGCATAAAATTTTGGAATTTGAAAGAAGATAACATCATCTTATTCAGAGAACAGTTACTTCATGAGGGTCCATGGAATTGGGATTGCTCTATAAATTTAATTTCGGCCTAGATAGAAAGTTACATTTAGAAAATTTGAAAGAACATTTTGGATGAAAGAAAATACATCCTAAAGGAGACATGGTGGTAAAGTGATAAAGTACAACATGATATCCAAAATAAGAAAAAATGCTTTATGAAATAGTAGCAAAGAAATAGCCATGAAAACAAGTTGATATACAAAGTGGCAAACAAGGAGGCAATTGTAGTAGTGGCCAAAGCCACACATAAGGCCTTGGATAGCTTTTATGAAAAATTAAGAACAAAGGAAGCAGAAAAATATATTTATAAATTTTCAAAAATTAGAAACAAGAAATATAAGAAAATTGATCATGTGAAATGCATCAAGGAAGAAAATGAAAGAATTTTGGCAAGGTGGAAAAATTATTTTTAAGAATTATTATATGAAGAAATCCAAGAGAAGACATTCAAAAAGAAGAATCAAATTTTTTTTTGGTTAATGAACTTTCCTTTTCTAAGGTGAAGATAGCTTGATCAAGGATGAAAAATAAAAAATTTAGACTAGATAACATTCTTATAGAAGCTTAGAAAGCATTGGGAGGTATAGGAGTTTCTTGCCTAACATAATTATCTAGAAAAATTATGGAGGATGGATAAATGTATAACAATTGAAGAAAAAGCTCATGGTTCATATTTATAGATATAAAGAAGACATACAAAATTGTGAAAACTATAGAGGAATCAAGCTAATGAGCCATACTATGAAGATTTAGAAGAGTGTCATGGAGTAGCATCTCAAACTTGAATCAAAAGTATTAGAAAATAAATTTGGATTTATGCCAAGAAGATCTACCATAAAGGCTTCTTTATAAGATAATTAATGGAGAAATTCAAAAACATAGAGAAGTCTACATACAATGTACATTAACTTGGAAAAGCATATGACAGACTTCGTAGAGATATTATTTGATGAATCTTACAAAGGAAAAAAAATCTTAATAGATATATTAAAGTGATTTGAGACATATATAAAGAATCTACCACTAAAATTAGAACAACTTATATAATAACATCTAATTTTCCAATCATAATAGGTCCAGGTCAAGGATCTACACCTAACCCATATTTATTTGTCATTACTATGGATGAATTAACAAATGAAATACAAGATAAAATCCCTTGATGTATAATATTTATAGATAATATTACATTGGTAGATATATCCTAAGAAAATATTGTAACTAAAATGGAGAAATAAGGAAGTGAATACATGTTCTAAAATCAGAAGGGTTAAAAGTTAGTAGAAGTAAGATAGAATATATGGAATACAATTTTAATAATAGCATAAATACTGGTAAAGTAAAAGTGATATTTCAAGATAAAAAAGTTCCTCATTGCAAATGGTTTCACTACCTAGGATCAATCCTCTAATTACATGGTGAAATTGATAAAGATATTAGATGTAGAATGGAGGTAGGATGGTAAAAATGTAGATAGGCTAGTGATGTTTTCTGTGATAAAAGAATAAAAATAAAATGAAAGAAAAAATTATAGAAGACATTAATTAGACCACCTATCGTATATGGTGCTAAATGTTGTGTAGTCCAAGAGAGGCATGAATAACAAATTAGTGTGGTAGAAATTTGAATGCTTCACTAGATGTTGAATGTTATTGGAAAAGATAAAATATATAATACCAACATCAAATCAATACTTGAAGTGACTTAAATTTTAGATAAGCTACAAGAATGATGGCTTAGATGGTTTGAACATGTGCAAAGAATATTAGATAATGAGCTTATAAATAAAGGATAAAAAATGACATGGAAAAAATGATCAAAAATGATTTGAAGAAGCTACAAAGAAACAAGGATCTAGCTCTTCATAGAAATAAATGGCAAAAAAAAAAGAAAAAAAAAAACTCATGTAACCAACCCCATTTTACTTGGATTAGGCTAGGATGATGATGATGATGAGGAACATAGTAATAATCATAAGAAATTTAGTCTAGAGATACTTTCACAATTACTTATATCATAAAAAATAAAAATTAACCTAACACTTATGTACAAATTTATTATAGATGTCCATTCAAGATATGCCTATCAAATTTAATTAAAATATAGATGAAATAAAATTTCACATTTTAACTCAAATATGTTCAATTTAGATGTAATAATTCTTTGTAGTTTGAAACTATAACACACTATGTTTTTTTATTCTTGGTTAGTATACTTCTCTCATTTGGTTTTTGAGTTCTAGGATGCATGGATGTGTTATGCTTACTAGTTATATGTTCACTTGGTACATTTTATATTTATTACTTTTTGATATTTCTAGCTTTACAATCTTTGTGATGTACATGTATTAATTTAATTATGTATTTCTTTTTATGTTTATTATTTATGTATTTTCATTCAATAGATATGCACTAACCTTATTGATGAGTATGGTAGGATTGCATAGAGGTTTAGGTGGGAGCATGGCGAGGTTGGAAACTTATGATTTTGTTTGACATATTATGGTAGAAGCCAAATATGATTTATATTTAATTTAATTTGTTGTGATTTATTATGTTAGTATAGTTAGTGTTATAATTTTTAGCATATATTATTTTTATTTTGATGCATTGTGGGAATAAGTTGTAGTGGAAAAAGAAAGTGATAGGAAATTATGTAAAGGGTGGCATTCTTGGTGGGAAGATTCTCTTAGTTAAACTTTTCCTATAAAATTTAACTAGATCTTCCTTCATTAAACTACCAAGATTCCTACAATCTACTCACCTAAACATTTTTTAATGCAAAAAGAAACAGAGGTATTATTGAAATCTAGAGCTTGTGAAGGTGCTATAATTTTCTAGATTGTATTGTGCATTGGTAGATTATTGTTGTGCTCCCCATTTTTGGGGTAGTGAATTTCTCTACTTGTAGGCTTTTGTTTCATTTATTTTTTAAGCTTTTGATTCCAGTATTAAGCACAAATCTTACATCTCTTTGCTGTTAATATACATTTTCATGCTCACATCATATTTTTTTAGGTTGGGACCCTCTTCTATGCTCCTGCTTGTTGTCTTGGCGTCCATGTGTAACGCTCCATAAAATTCTATTATGAATGGTTATTTAACACCAGTTAAGTCCCTGTTTGATCAGCTAGATCATTTAGGGCACCTCATTTTTGTTTCCCCAACATTACCCTCACATGGATTTGGATTAGGTTGTATGCCTACAAACCTCTCAGTGTTCTAGCCATCAACATTTTAAGATGTTACAATGCTAAGTTTCTCCATGCTAGGGTTGGAACCATGAAAGTATAGTGTTAATACTAAAATCCACCAAACCTCAAGGCCTTAATGCCTCCATGTTGGGATTTAAGAGACTACAACTATGGGAACTTGTAAGAGCTCTTGAGTGCTTGAAAATTCCCCAGGCATGGAGTTGTGTATATGCAAATTACCGCTAAAAATTTCTTATCCAAAAAAATGTTTGTTACCTTTTGAAAAAAATTTGGAACATGTAAATGATGTGGAAGTTTTTATTTTTTAAGGTCTTTGAATCATGAATGGAATTGCAAATTGGCTATGATTGGGCTAAAAATTGGCTACAAAAATTACTACAAATTTGATGTAATTTTGTTGTAAATTGGCTGCCAAATGTAGGTGAAATGGATTCCCAAATTTCAAGGGTTATTAAAATAGTAAGTGCTTCCCCCCATGGCCATTCTATTTACTAAAAGTAGTAATCGGGGTACCCCTTCCATGCTAGAGATGAATCTTGCATGTTGAGCTCTCCACCATGCTCATTGAAGTGGTTGGTCAATGTTGAAGTGCACAACTTGATGAATTTTGCTTCTTGTGGCTTCTATGCTAGGTGGGAG
>MNCI01006881.1:199057-224321 GCA_015680685.1 Gnetum montanum | reverse complement strand
GTGGGGGTGTGTAAGGGGGAACTTTCCAGGTTGTGGGGAAAGTTTCCAAGCTAGGGGAAAACTTTCTAGGCTAGGGGGAAAGTTTCCAAGCTAGGGGAAAACATTCTAGTTTGGGGGGAAAGTTTCCAAAATGTGCCTTTGGTTTCCATGTTGAAGGAGGAAAAGTTTTCAAAGGCCCCACCCTTCCATTCTAGGGGGTAGGTGAGAATTACATCCTTGAATATTTTTTCAGCCTAGAAAAATGTCTAACACTCATAAAACCCATCAAATTGCCTTTTTGGCATTCCAAAAGACATTTTTGACCCCTCAAGCCCAAATATAGACACTAGGTGACTTTTTTCACTTAGGAAATGAGGCTTTGACCACTTATGAGGCATTATTTAGTCTCAAAAGTATAAAGTATGTGCAATTGCCCATTGTGGCTTACATTTACAGTGAAATTTTACGTTGGGTTCCATGGGGTCAAAGCTACATGATGAAGATTGGTTATAATATGCAAAATTTTATGGTGTTTCAATGGCCACTCTTTGTTGGTGTCTAGAGGATTAATTTGAAAGACATTGACAAAGAATACAAAACACCACTACATATTATAACATTACAATGCATAGAGGCTACATGAGAATCAAGCTATCTAGGTCACCAATGTTTCTAGTCTAATGCCATGGTAGGTCATGGTAGCAATTTAAGGCCTAGGCAGGCCATGTTGCTAGTTTAAGATCATAGTAGATCATTAAATGTAAGCTAAATTTTTGACAATTAATTGGCTACATGTATTATGAATATAAATAAGAATGATTGATTATATTGGCCAACTCATTCCCATCCATGTCAGCTATTTTGAATGCTCCATTCCTGTAGGCTTTGGTGATAAGAAAAGGCCCTTTCTAGTTGGTTGAGAATTTGTTCACATGCTCATAGATGACCTTGAGGATGAAGTCCCCATCCTTGATCTTGGACATAGTTAAGTTATAGTGATGTTGTTACTTTTGCCTCTCTTGATAGTGCTCAATGTGAGCAAGTGCTTTCATCCATTGCTCTTCCACTAAATCTAGCATTACTTTCCATAACTCCTTACTCTGCTCATTATTGCTGAAGTTTATCAAGGCTACTTAGAGTGATGGTACCCTTAATTAAAGAGGTAAAATAGCTTTAGAGCCATAAATAAGGCTATCTGGGTCATGCCAATTGCTATGTGAAAGGTTATTATATATGCCCATAGTACATGGACAAGCTGTTGATGGAACTTCTACTTGCTATTGTTGAACATCTTCTTGAGCAACTTGATGATGGCCTTGTTACTTGCTTATGCTTGTTCATTGGCTTGAGGGTAGTAAGGTGATAAGAAAGAATACTTAATGCCTAGGTTATGATAGAAATCCTTGGTTTCTTGACTACTAAATTTAGGTCCATTATCTATAACTATGGTTATGGGTATGCCAAAATGAACTACAATGTTGTCTAAGATAAACTTGCAAACTTGTTTAGATGTGGTCTTCCTTAGGGGAATAGCTTCAACCCACATGGTAAAGTATTCAGTTGTGATGATGGTGAAGCTATGCCCTATAGTGGATTTAGGCATTATGGGTCCAATCATATCTAACCCCTATCTTTGAAATGACCATGTTATTTGGGTTGTATGTAACTTAGTTGGTGATATAGGTACCAAGTTACTACATCATTGGCATGTGTTGCATCACTTAACCTTTTGTAGGTAGTCATTTTCCATATGGGGCCAATAGTAGCCTAATCATCTAATCTTAGTGTTCATGGATCTAGGTCCTATATGTCCACCATAAACACCCTCATGAACCACCTCTAGGACTATGTTGGATTTGGTTTTTGCCTAAGTGATTTAGGAGTATGCCATCATAGGATTGTTGACATAATGTGTTATTGCCTACAATGACATATTGCTTCAACCACTTGCGTATGACATCCTTCTGAGAAGTAGTTAGGTCCTATGAAGATTCACCATGCATAAGGTAAAATTTGATGTCATCATGCCACTCCTCGAGAGGATCAATATGAATAATAACCACAAAGATATTCTCAATGTTATGTGTAATTGGAGTAGGTAGTCCATAGTTAAGGTGGGAAACTTGCTAAACACATTTGGCATCAAACTAAGGGCTAATGTTGCTATTGTAGTAGCTATAGTATTTTTTTTGAGGTATGTGTTCGATATTTTGTCATAATCACTTTCCTAGGTTACAATAAGGTTGTAAGTGCTTAGCTGTGCATGCATAAACTTTGGTTACTTGGTTAACCACAAGTTGTCAATTACTTTTGATGGCTAGGAATCTAATTACTAGTTCATGAGCTACTATCATCCTTCTAATCAAACCCTCATATTCTGATATGTTGTTGGTACCTGAGAATCCAAAATGATAGGCAAAGGATTTGATTTCACCATATGGGAATGTTATGATGGTAGTAGCAGTAACTCCATGGGTGGTTGAAGTTCCATTAAAGTTCATGACCACTTCATAGTCCTTGGGTACTTGGCTAGTTATGTTAATGTGTTCATCAAGGAACTTAGGATCTATGGCTACTTGGTAATCAACTAGTAAAACTATGAGTTGTGCGGCTATAGCTTGACCTTTTGTTGATGATTGAGAGATGTAATGGAGGTCAAATTATATGATTATGGGTTTTCATTGAGCTATACTTCTACTTTTGTACATGTTGGTCATTATGGCTTTGAGTATGTTGTCCTTGAAAATTACATTGACTTGGCTTCTAAAGAGGTAGTGTCTCCATTTCATCAAATACAAAACTAGTGCTAGACAATGATTTCTTCACTTTAGTGTATTAGATCTCGTGGGCTACTAATGCATGGCTAAGGTAGTATACAAGCATTTCTACTCCATCATCACATTTCTGACAAAGTAGAGAGGCAATGGATGCATCAATAATGGTGAGATAAATGTAAAATGATTTACCCTCTTGTGGAGGATAGACTATAGGTAGTTGTGTTAATTCTTGCTTAAGGTTTTCAATTGCTTCTTAGCATTGAGCCATCCACTCATAGTGAACTCCTTTCTTAAGAAAATGGTGCATGGGTTGTAACTTATCCATAAGCCTAGTAATAAACCTATGAATAAATTTTAGTCTACCTTGTAATCCTAAAAGATATTTAAGGTTGGTAGGTGTTGCCAATTTGGATATGGTGTTAACCTTATAATGATCTAAACGTATCCCTACTGTAAAGACTACAAAGCCAAGCATCATATTGGTCTTAACTTGAAGACACACTTCCTCGAATTGACCCTAAGCTCATATTTGAGGCATTGTTTAAGCACAAGATTTAGGTCATTATAATGGTCATTGGCTATTTTAGACTTCACACTTATGTCATATACATAATCATTAAGCAAACCTAACATGTCATCATTAAAGATATAGGTCATGGCTCTTAGGTATGTCCCTCTATCATTCTTAAGGCAAAAGGGCATCATGGTATAACAAAAAGTACCCCATGGAATCATAAAGGTTGTGGTAATTTGGTTCTTTGTATTGATCCTAATTTGGTTATATCTCAGGAATCAATCCATAAAGAATAACAATGCATGTTTGGCTATAGTATCATTAAGTTGATCAATACTAGAGAAAGGAAAGTCATCCTTGATGGTGGCTTTATTTAGGTCTTGAAAATTAATGTAGATACAGATACTCCCATTATTTATAGGGACCACCACTATGTTGGATACCCATTCTGCATAATCAATAACCCTAATGAAACCTACTTAGTAGAGCTTTGAGATTTCATTGCAAACTACCAAAGCCAAATTAGGGGTAATCTTGCACATTTTTTGCTTAACTGGTCTAATGCTAGGATCCAATATGATGTTGTGCTAGACTAGCATGGGTCTAAGCCCAACATATTTTCATATGACTAGGCAAATGATTTAATGTTATTTCATAAAACTTTAGTAATGTCTTGGGAAAATTGAGGCTCTAGTGCATAACTTAATTTAAGGGTTTTCTCCTCACCACTATGTGTTGTGATAGGAATCTCAACTAAAGGATCTTTAGTTATCTCTCTTACTTCTAAGTCAAAGGTTTTGGATAGGTTTTTAGGCCATTATAGAGGTTTTTCTATTGAGACTATGTGGTGTACAAGATTCTCAAGCCTAAAATCTAGGAAATCATGGTTGATACACCATTTAATATCACCATGAGGTCCATGTAGACACAAAGGCAAACTAATTTGCTCCCAAGTACTCATACTTTAATCTTGCATATCAACCAATAGCATATTAAGTAGCACTTAGGTAAAAGTGAATAAATAATGTTAAAATTTCATAAAACATATGCAAATTTAATGTAATTAAGGCCATCCAAGGTCATCAATGAGATAAGGTTAAAGTCAAAAAAGAGACACACAAAGATAACATAGAGGTCAAACAAGGAAAAACATAAGGAGTAAGGCTACAAATAATAAATAAAGATCATAACTTTGCCAGTTGAAAGGCTTAGTGGGCTATGATGCTAGTTTATAGTCTTGGTGGACTATGATGCTAGTTTAAGGCCTTAGCAGGCCATGGTCATATGGTGTTAAACGATGGTCAGGGAAGGTCAAACCCCACTATTTGATACTATTTAAAGGAAAAAAAAGGCAAATAAAGCTATAAAAAGATTAAAAAAAAGAACGTATAGAGATGTATAGAGGCCATAGAAGGTCAACCATGCCCATAAGGCAATATAAGTCTAAAAAACAAGCCAAACCATTACATAATAAGTCAGAAATCAAGTAAAATAGGCAATATATGATAAATTTGGTTAATATAGTTCAAAATAGGTTATGTTTTGATAGTTTTTACCCTTAGTGGACCATGTTTTGAGGCTACAAGACAATTAGGTAAGTTTAGACATCAATTAGGATTGTTTTTGGGTTGTCTAGACCTAAAAATCAAGTGCCATGAGGCTTCCATGTTGAGCTCAGCATGGAAACAAGGACCCTTAGTGTGGAGACCAAGGAAAACATATTTTGGAATGTTTAGAGGTCCAAAATTAAAGCCTTAGGACCTTCCCAAGGTAGTGCAAGGTCAAATCCATCAAAATTAGGCTTCCTAGAGGTCTATAAAGGTCAAAAAGCATGTTTCGAAGTCTTCTCCCTTTGTTTCCATTCTGGCTAGTGTGGAAAAGAAGGGGATTAGCATGTAGAGCCAAAATCCAAACAAAAATAAGGTCAAAAATCATGAAACAAGTGGCTGGAGCCCAAACCTAGAACTTGTGCATCTCCTAGCTCTGTTACGAGGCAATTCAAGGTCATTTTGAGTGTCAATAATGTTAAAATAACTTTTCCCAATTCCTTCATGTTCGGTACAATATTCTTAGCATGGAAAGATAGGAGGATACTTGTTTGATGAATTTAGAGTTGTTTTGAGGCACTTTGACTAGGTTTCTAATCCCCTAGGGCTACAAACTTTGATTCTGCAAGTTTCTAGATGATTTTGGACATCTTTGAAGGTTCTTTAAGGGTGCTTAAGGTATTCCCCCTTTGTTTCCATATTGAGGGAGTTACTCTAGCATGGAAGAATGGGAAGAATGGGTTTTGGAGGTTTGGACAAAGTTAGTTAAGTAAAATCTTGAGGTTGTGAGGTCTTGGGCTTCTCTAGCAAAGATCTTTGGTTTCTTGGAGTGTCATCTTGCCTTCAAAAGTGGAAAAGCAACTCCTCCCACCCCTTTGTTTCCATAGTATCAAGGGTACTCTAGCATGGAAGAAGTAAGAATCCTAGGTTTAGGCCAATTTAGATCACAATCAATCATGCATGTTACCTCTTGAGATTGTCAAGGTTAAGGGCTATGGATCCATGTTCAAATTTGATAGTTTTAGGCATTCCTAAGTCATTTTTTGGCTTCTCCCATTCTTCCATGCTAGGAATAGAAAGCTCAATGTGGAAAATAAGGCGAAGTGGATTTTTAACCAATTTTGACCTTAATCAACTTTGAATGTCATCCTTCAAGGCTATTGGGATCAAGGACTGGGGTTTGGTATCAAGGTTTGGTAATTTTGAGTATCCCTAAGTGGTTTTTTAGCTTCCCCCCTTATTCCCTGCTGTAAATATAAAACACAGCATGCAAAACAAGTAGAAGTTGATTTTTGACCAATTGTAACCTCAATCAACATTGCATGTCAACCTCTGAGGCTACTGGGCTGAAGGACCAGGGTTTGGAGCCAACACTAGTTATTTTAGAGGTTTTTAAAGCTATTTTTGGACTTCCCCCATTCTTTCCATGCTAGGGATTCCATGCTTAGCATGGAAAAATGGGGGAAATATTTCTAATGCTTTATTATCACTTTCAATCATGCATGTGGGTTTCTAAGGTTGTTGACAATGATAGTTAATGCTTAGAGTTAAAATTTGGTTGTTTTGAAGATTGATGAGTGGTTTCTAGGATTCCCCCACTTTTTCTATGTTAGGGCTTCCATGATTAGCATGGAAAAATGGGGAAAAATATTTTTGATGATTTTTGGCTGATTTGTAGCCCTTTGTTTAAGCTTCATGATGGTTTTTTTCTCATTCAATTTGGCTTTAAAACAAGGGAGTTATGTCTATTTTCCTAACATTGCATAGTTAGGTTATCTATGCCACATTTGTAATTTCATGTAGATTTGTGAAATTTTTAAAAATAAAATGCCAAAGATTATGGTATTTTCTGGTCATGGCTTTATAGGATTTTGCTTCAGCTTACCAACAAAGGTAGAATCACTCCGATTGGATTTTAAATGAATTTTTTATGAATTTTTTTCTAAGGTTGTGTAGATCATGACAAAATCTCATGGTTGTAGTACATTGCTCAAAATAGAAGTGGTTGATTTTTTTATTTTCCTAAATGAGAAAAAGTTTTTTCTATTTTAAATAAGCTTTTTTCATGGCTTTTTCTAAGTTTATCATGCTTTCTCTAAATTTGTGCATATTTTACATATTTTTTCCAAATTTATGCATGCTTTGCATGATTTAGATGCTTTTTCTAAATTTATGCTTGCTTTTTTCAAATTTATGCTTGCTTTTTTCAAATTTATGCTTGCTTTTTTCAAATTTATGCACAATTTAGATACATTTTCTAAATTTATGAATACTTTAGACTAAGATATAATTTTTTCCATAATGTTTTTGGTTATAAAGGCTATAAAATATAGTATCAATGCTTTTATGGAGTTTCTCAAGCTAATTTAGATAAACACCTAAGAGCTTTTTACAGCAGCTAATTTCACCTCTGACTTAGGAAGTTTTCTCTAAATTTGTAAAGAAATTCCAATTGATCATAGTGTAATGTTGTGATGAAATTACTTAGGCTAATTCAAATAAACACCTTAGAGATTTTTACAAAAGCTAATTTCACTTTCGACTAGATGTTTTTTCTAAATTTGCTAACTCTAATAGGCCATAATGCTTTTGCTTTGAAAGGTTGTAATAGTACCCTTTTACGGAGATTCTTAAGTGTATTAGATAACAACTTAGAGCTTTTTATAGAGGCTATTTTTACCTCCAACTAGATATTTTCTTAACTTATTAAGAAACTCTAATTGGCCATAATGTTTTTTCTTTGTTTTGTGCAAGGTCTTCTTGAGGCCTATTCTCATTATAGTGGAGCTAGTAGGCATTTTGTGCTACATCAATAATCCCAAGACCAATACTCCATTGAATGACATACCTCTTGGAAAGCTCCCATTATGGTTTTGGCCTAGGGCAAGGGAATTCCTTGATTACCTCCTTAGGAACTTTAGTGTGATGTTGTGGTCACACTTGTCTACAGATGTAGCTAGGATTGTTGTGGAAAATGGCCTTTCACATCTACTCTTTGAAACATCACCAAAGTTGGACTTTGGAGTCCTAGCTGCAAAATTTTTCTAAGCATTGAGACTACACTCTCCATTTTCCTAGAGCATAGTCAAGCATAGTCAACATGAAGGCTAGTTTTACAATTTTTATTCTAAGTGTCAAGGTAGCCACTACAAAATTTTCTAAGTACTAAGACTATCCTCTTCACTACCCTAGAGTGTAGTCAAGTGTAGTTAGCATGAAGGTCCAATTTTTGCAAATTTTTCTAAGTGTTGAGACTATGCTCTCCACTACCCTAAAGCATAGTCAAGCATAGTCAATCAAAAGCTAGTTTCTACAAGTTCTAACAAGTTCTAGGACTACACTCACCCCCAGTTGAGAGTGTAGTAAGCACATGATCATTTTTTACAGAATTTCTCTAAGTGTTGGACTATGCTCCCCCTAGTTTAATGCGTAATCAAGCATAGTAACTAGAAAACCCTCAAAAGGCCTCCAAAATGCATCATTGGCACTCAACTTAGCTCCAACCCACTTCCAACAAGTGTAGTTAGCAAAATGCATTTTTTAAATATCTCCTTTCTATCCCCAAAATTATAACTATGCTTGACCCCACACAAGACAGTGGAGAGTGTAGTCGTGAATGTAGTCTTCAAAGTTGCACTATTTAGGTACATTGTGATCCTCTCAGCATATATACATGCAAGTGGCAATGTAGTCACAATCTTGTAATCTCATAGAGTTTGGTAGAGCATAGTAGAGCACAACACTACTAGCCTTAGTGGAGAGCATAGTTAGATGATAGTGTAGCTCCAACGATTCCCTTTGCCATGTGGAACTCACCCCACATTTCATGCTAAACCTAACCCTATAAATACCCCCACCCTCAACATTTTTAGGGTTGGAAAATTTGAGCATTGGGCAAGATTGAAGGTTAGCCAGTTGACAAACTTAAGAGTTTGTAAATTTCTATATTGGGGCAAGATTCAAGCTTGGCAAGTTGGCAAATTTGTGTAGGAAAAACCAAAGCATCAACAAACCAAAGGCACACTAGCAAACTGGGGAGAGGCAAAGCTGAAAACCACCATAGCTTAGTTTAGTCCACCAAACCACTACAGCCCACTACACATCATAGTAGCCAGCCTAGTAGGCATAGACACCATGGCAAAACATTAGTCTTCATGACTAGATACTCTTGAGACTATGATTATGCAGTCCACTATGCCTATTAAAAATTACACACCTTCTCACCACTTTTGGAGTTAACGATGCTTAACCCTATTTGGGGTGGTGTTTAGTTCTCTCTCTCTCCATTTCTTTGCATTTTCATCATTGTATTTGCATTTTCTACTATTTTAATGCATAGATGTACTTGGACAATAGTCCTTGCATGTTGGCACTTTTGTTCTTCCCTGAGACCCTTAACTACACTCACCCCCACTAACACCATTAACACCACTCAAACACTTAGCATCATTTTGCATGAGTATTGCAGCTGACCACGCTACACCTCAGTTGCATCCAGTAAGTCCCTATTTGATGAGTCATAGTTCTATTGGCTACGTCAACGAGGCATGCATCAACATGGCCCCTTCAACATAGTGTCTGTATTTGGCTATAAATAGATGCCCACTAGGTGCATTTATGGAATAAGAGATTTTAGTTGTAGCCAAACTATTGTAGGTTTTCTATTTAAAAGTTAGAATTTTTCTCCTGAGTGCCTGCACTAGGAGTCATTAAGTGTATGGATCTCCAGTTGAGCACTATAATATCTAGGCATGATAGTGTGTGTAACAATAAAGATGAGCTTTTTAATAAACCTTGCAACACTTTGGATAAATTAAATATTTTATTTACACATTTAATATTTGTAATTATTTATTAAACATTTTTTAGTAATTAAGTTAATGAAAAAATTAAGCAAGATAGATTACACACATAAGTACGATTGCTTTTGAGTGTAACACATATTCACTTGATAATCCTAGTAGCATTAGTGCATGGTACACCTAGTAGCATAGCCCTTGGTTGCCTAGTAGTGGATACATGGGTTTAGGATGTGTATGAAAAGTGGAATCAGGTGCTTACGTTAGGAATAGTTAGATGCTAGTTAATTAGTTAGTTTGAATTAGTTAATCCAATTACCCTTATCTCCATTTCAAAACTAGACCACAAAAATACAAAATGATAAAAATCAGATGCCTTAATTCCACTGAACCATACTACTATATATCACAAGTGTAATTGGGAAGACAAAAATTGACCTTAAGGCAAGACTCACTTCCTAGAAGACTAGTGCACTAAAAATGATAAAGTCCATGAAATTTGATTGGATCGCACATGAACACTTTGTGATTCATATGGTTGGATGTAGGAGTACCTCACGTTATTGAAATGTACACTATTTAGGCTAAAGTGAATACTATTAATATCATTTTATGAACCTCAAGGTCAATATCATTCTTGCTATACATAGAATTATAAAAGCACACTAATGTTTTATTTTATATTACAAAATGTCTTCTCCTCACAAGTGCAAAGATGTCAAACTGCCAATCCCATAGGAGTGTAAAGTGGTATATACTCATCTAGATGAGTTTGTGCCAAACTTCATCTCCATCCCACATCAAGATGAATAGCTATGATGGCATGATTTTAAGGGTAATATTTTCTTGTCCCTTGATAGATATGTGCCCAAGATATGATTGGAAACCCTTAAGAAGTTGGGCATAGAAGATCTTCACGAGGAGTACATCGTGAATGGTTATGATAATCAAAACTAGTATTCCATTGAAACACAATGCAAATGAGATCGACATCAGGAGAAACTTCATGAGGCTACAAAGGGAAAACATTTTACTAATCCCTTGTTCCTACTTATCAATATGACAATGAGGATCCTTCCTTTGAAGGTTCTCAACATGAAGATTCTCCATCCCTTGTTATTGATGTTGAGGGTGCGACCCTAAACCTGTGATCCACTATTCATAAACTAGGTTTAGGAAACATTGACACCCAAGGTAGGGACTGAAGTAAGCATTACAATAGCAAAGGATGTAAGAATGATGGTTGTAATAAGCCAGAAAGTGGTGGTGGACACCATGGTGGTAGTGGTGGTCCACATTACTCTTCATCCTTCTCATCCAATTTCAAACATTCCTCTTCATCTAATGCTACTCATAGAAGACATCATTGGAATAACTGTGATGAAGGTAATCAATGAGATAGCAATGACCATGAAGGCCAGAAAGACCAAAGGGGTGGCCAAAACCATCATTAGCATCATCGAAACAGTGATGATGAAGAACCTCTATTAGCGACTTGAAGTAAGCTCAACATTGTAGAGGCAATTAAAATTTTTACTAGGCATATGAAAGATAGTTGGATCAGGTGCTTAGAAATGAATAATATCTCAAGATTTAAGAGGAGATACAACTCTAATCCACAACCACATCTACAAGCTTTCCATGATGCCTCTGCCTTACAGAACATAGAGAGTAAGTGGTAGAAACTCAAGCTTTTTGCAAGGATACTCATGAAGAAAGCTGAAAGCTGGTACCAATCTATAGAGCTAGATTCCATTCACTAATGGAGTACCATGTTAGAGCTATTTAATGAAAAATACCAAACATACTTCAGAGTGTCTAATCTAAGAAGGAAAATCCATGGTTGGAAGCAGGAACCACATGAACCCTTGGATTCCATCATGGGTAGATACAATTCAGTCTTCCACCAATGCCCTGGTCATGGTTATTCTCAAAGGGAACAACTTCACCACATCATAGATGGGCTTAGATTAGAAATAACAAGAACTCTTGGGGTGTATGCCCAAGGAAGATTTTCTGAACTAGGAGCTCATCAGATCCAAAGGCTAATTGAGTAGATAGCAAAAGAAGAAGGTGAGCTATTAAAAAGGGAAAGTGCTAAAGAGTATAATAGAGATCATTCCATTAGGAAATGAGAGGTCTAATTTTGTATTGAGGAGGAGTCATCACTTGATGAAGTGGTGAATAGAAAAACCTTGCCGATTCAAAATTTTGTTCATGATATTTTGACAAAGGTTGACTAATTATGGTACTCTTTGGATGAAAAATTTCAAATTGCTATGAAGATCACTAAAGAATCCAAAGAGAAAAATAGTGATCGTAATCATAGAAGGTGAAAAGAAGCTAAATGTTCCTACCAAAGAGGTAAGGGCAAAGCTACATTAGTAGACGAAGTTGTGGAAACTGATTCTAATGATGAAACTGATTATGATATCTATCAACATGAACATCCAAAGGGATGTAGCCCTATGATGTCACAATTACAAGAGTCTAGGGTGTATGCATTGAATCCTCAATTAGCATGTAGGTAGGTACCTAGACGATTACCCTTATCCTCAAGGCAATCAAAGGTAGTTCCACCAACAACAAAAAGCTTACTACCCAAGTGGAACTCCTCCACAACTTTATGAACAATACAAATATTGGTACCAACCAGAATCATGGGGAATGCCACCACCAAGGCAGTGATACCATTATAGATAATCAAATCCATATGGGTACTATGTTCAGCAACCTATCTCCTCTATAAGTTTTGCAAGTCATACATCATTTCAACATCACTATTACACTATAGAGTATTATCGAAAACATTCATCATCTAATCAAGGGGAAAATCCATATCCATATCCATATCACCCTCTACATCCATTTGCACACACACCTCCACCTTCAACCTAGTTACCTTTTGGTCCATCCATGCAGGGTGAGATTTCTTCATAGCTACAACAATGAAATGCTATGAGGGCTATACATTCATAATTGGCTTTCTAGTTGAGTGGTCCAAACAATAGATCTAGGAAATGATCCTTCTTCTAACCTAGCAATCCTATTCAACCCTCACAATCTAATCCAACTAACTGTCCTATAACTTCAACATCCTCATCCTCTGCATCAAATATCTTTAAGTATCCTTCAAACCAACTACCACCTTGGATTCACACTATAATTCTAACTCATGTTGTTTCCAACTAGATCAAGGTTGGAAATCTTCCTATGAAAAGATCTAACCTAGGAAGTCCACTCATTTACTTGCAAATTGTTAAACATGAGCTGTGCAAGTCTCTTCTTAACTTTTGTTGCAGAGTTAATCTTATCTCCTATGAAATGTACAAGGCTTGGAATCTACCACCTCTCAAGAAAATCAACATCTATCTAGAATTGGTAGATCAGTCAATTACTGTTCCTCTATGATTAATAGAATACATTGTGACCACAATTTATTAGTGGCCCTATCCTACTAATTTTCTAATGATAAAGGTGAAAAATTGTAAAAGTTACTTTCCCATCACTATGGAAAGGGCTTGGTGAAGCACCATCAATGAACATATGGGCATAAGAGAACGATATTTAGAAATATCCAAGGAAAATGAATTGGGCAAGATAGAGAAGAAGTGTATTCCATGCATCATGTATAATGATAATAAGTGCAATTATGTGCAAAAGATTTGGTCCATCAAACGTACACACATTAAAGCATGCAATTAGTATGCATAAGAAATTAACATTCAAAGGTGTCAATATGTAGTATCCACAAAGCAAGAGGTTACCCAATGGCTGTTAGGTAACTCAAATAGTAGCACATTATGCATGGAATCAACTAAGGGCCTAACACGTGTTGATGTTGAAGGCATGAAAAAAATTGAACAAGTTCATTCCCAACCCTCTAACAAAGATGATGATACCTATTAGGGAGAGTTGGAAATCCCTAATAACTTTAAGAAGCAACCCTTAGAGCTAAAAAATTTATTGGCCAATATGGAATATGCATTTTAAAAAATGGTAAATTGATCATAATTAATGCCAAACTTACTCCTAAACAAAAAGAAAAGCTATTGAAGGTAGTTTAAAAATGGCCAATAGCCTTTGCTTGGTCATATCCAGATCTAACAAGAATTGATCCAAGGATATGCTAGCATCACATTTACACTGATCTAGTAATGAAGCCTAGAAGACAACTGCAGGGGTGACTAAATCCCAAATTGAAGCAAATCGTCAAAGAGAAAATTGAGCAACTCCTCAAGCTGGGGTTCATTTATCCAATCATAGATAGTGAGTGGGTTAGCCCACTTGTAATTTTACTAAAGAAGGATGAAAAATGGTAGGTCTACATTGACTTCAGGTTATTGAATATGGAAACATTTAAAGATCATTTTCCATTGCTAGTTGTGAATCAAGTATTGGATACCATATCTAGGAATTCTTATTATAGCTTCTTGGATGGTTATAATGGCTATAATCAAATCCAAATTATGCTAGAAGATTAGGCCAAGACAACATTCACAAGTCCCTTGGGGATTTTTGCTTATTGTAAGATGCCATTCGATCTATGCAATGCCCTTGTAACATTTCAATGCTTGGTCCTTAGTATCATCCAATAGTAGATGGGTAGTGGTGTTGAAGTGTTCATGGATGTCTTTTCCACCTATGAAGCTATATTTGAGTAAGCCTTGGACCACCTAGAGCAAGTATTAAAGAGATGTGTTGAAACAAGCTTATGGCTAACTAGCAAAAGAGCCATCTCATGGTTCAAGAAGGCATTGTGCTAGGGTATCAAATTTCACAAAAAGGGCTTGAGGTAGACCTAAAAGAATAATGGTTATTCAAGAAATAACTTTCTATCCAGAAATAGGTAAAGATGTTTAGTCATTTCTTGGACACACTAGCTACTACCGATGATTTATATAGAATTTCTTTAAGATTGCAAAGCCATTGGTAGAGCTTACAAAGAAAGATGCACCTTAAATCTAGACCAAGGAATGTGAATATGCATTCCAAAAATTGAAGGAAAAACTCTTAGAAACACCAATCCTACAAGCACTAGAATAGTCTAGACCCTTTTACATCATAATGGATGCATCTAACTATGCCTTGGGAGCCATGCTCATGTAGATGGATGATAAGAAATGTTCATAGAACATCCACTATGTGAGCCAAAGAATTATGGGAGCATAGTTAAATTATATCATCATAGAAGAATAACTAATGATAGTAATATATCCTCTAGAAATGTTTATGCACTATGTGCTTAGCTACAAAGTATTTGTGCATATGGATTCCAATGTAATTCACTTCCTTATCAACAAGCCAATGGTGAGTCCTTATGTCATATGATGGCTTGTGATCTTGCAGGAATTTGATCTCACAATGGTAGATTGAAAAGGGACCAAGAATGTGATCACTAACCACCTCTCTCACTTAAGAAGGAATGTTCTCTAATAAGTTTCTAGACAAACTCCTCTTTATAGGAGTAATAAATCAAAAAACGCCTACAGAAGAAACATGGTATAATGGCATCCTCATTTATCTTCTTACTCAGGAGATGCCACTAGATTTGGATTTCAAAAAGAAACAAAAATTTCATCATTGGGTCAAATACTTCATATAAATTAAGAGACACCTCTACAAGGTGTGGGCCAATGGCCTGATTCGTTGGTGTGTCCTTAACAAAATCAACTATGCATTCTCCAACATGCTCATGAAGGGCCTTGTGGAGGCCACTATGTAGGGAGATGCATGGCCATAAAAATCCTAATGGTGGGATACTATTTTCCTATAATATTCAAGGTTTCCCTCTAGTTTTTCAAGTGTTATGAACATTATCAATGAGAGAAGAGGATGACCACTCGATGGAAGGTCCTCAATAGTTGATTCAACTACTAGAACCTTTTGACATATGGGGCATTGACTTCATGGGTTCCGTCACACCCATGTCTAAAGGAAAGAAATATATTAATATAGTAGTCAACTACTACATAAAATACATAGAAGTAGTAGTCGTTACTGATTGTACATCATCCATTGCTACCAGATTTATATATACGTAGAAGTAGTAGCCGTTACTGATTGTAAATAGGTTTGGCGTGCCACGTTCACTAATTTCTAATAATGAAACTCATTTCACATGTGCCACTTTTAGAAAATTAATGCAACACTTGGGGGTTGAACATAAATTTATAACACCTTATCATCCCCAAGCCAACAGTCAAGCAGAGGTAACCAACTAGGAGATCACAAAAATACTAACATAGACCATTAGTAAATATAGCAAAGATTGGAGTACAAAACACAATGGTGCTCTCTAGGCTTATCATTCAACATGGAAACTTCCTATTGGCTATAATCCCTATGAGTTAGTGTATGGAAACCTTCCAATGCTCCCAATCTAGTCTAAGCTTTGTACACTCTCAACAACTTGTAATCTAAATCTTAACCTAAGTCTAGCATAAAAAGAAAGATTGATCAACTTGAATGTGCTAGATGAAAATAAATTAGTGGTCCTATATTTGAATGAGGTGAATAAGGCATTCAGTAAGCAATGTTATGAACTTAGAATATGAAAGGTAAAACTTCAACAAGGAGATAAGGTCCTCTACTGGAATCACACACATGTACCCCAAAAGGTGAAATTTCAAACATTGTGGGAGGGACCTTGTATAATTGATCAAGCCTTTCCCTCTAGGGAAATGTTAATCTACAAACCTGAAAGCTTGAATAAAAAGTAGTTGGTCAACATCCAAAAAGTAAAAGCTTTCCTAGAATCAAGATGGGCTAGTGCAACCACCACATTGATGGATGGATAGCCACATTCCATTTTTTAGATTTCCTCCTTCCAACTGAGTCATGGGGGAGATGGCCATTTGTGCTAATCATCAATATGGCTTCTCAATTTTTCTACTTTTTGTTTTTCACATTTTTGATTTTACACATTATTTATTTTACAAATTATTTATTTTCAAATTTTTTAAATTTTACATCATCATTAGTACCTTTGAAAATTTCTTGACTATTTTATAGTTTCTTATATACTTTACTTTTTTTATGTTATTCAAGTGTGATATTTCCTCATTTTGACTCATAAAAATTACTTTATTATTGTAGGACATAGTGCCACTGTTGTTTACTAATGATGGTTTATGCTTAATGTTGTGATTTTTTATGTTTGGTTTCTATTTTTGAATTCTGATGTCTGATGACTTTGACATGGTTTATTTTTCATGGAATAGGTAGTAAGTCGACATCATCCTCCAGTCCAATGAACTCTATGGTTTTCCTTATTCTAGGAATTTGAGATCCCTTCGATTAAAGAAACTTTTAATCAATCGATGACCTCGGTAGTTCAAAATCAGGAAGGATTCAAAGGTTTGTAAATGGAATGACTTTAAGGGAATTCAGTACTATTTGTACTCTACTCCTTGCTTGAGTACTTGAGTGTTTTTCATGGATTTCTCACCATTCCATTTGAATCATTGATAGGAAGTTAAATAAGTCTTTGCATGGTGTGGTTCCCATCAAAAAATAAAAAAATGATGGGAATTAAAAGCATACCACTTAGATAGAAATAAATCCTTACATGGTGTAGTTCCCATTTCAAACAAAAATAGAAATCTAAAGTACACACATTGGACAAATAAATGGGCTAAAAGCACTAGTTGAAACACCGTGAAAATTACGAGTCGGCCTCAGGCGAAGATTCGTAATTCAAGCGAGAACGCGCCTCAAATTTATTTAAGGACAAGTTTACGCTCTATCACGCACGACATCGTAATGAGCGTAATAAGCTCCAAGACAGTTGAAGGCAGAATCTAGAGAGGCACGACAGATTCGCATTTTTTGCTTGCGGCGCATAAATACATGGCCTTTACGCTCGTTACGCGGCTGTGCGTACCAGTGCGTGGGTCATAATTCAAGTTGCACGCGCGTTACGCTTCATCACGCGCAGCTGCGTGGTAAGCGTAAGTTACGCATTATTTACGCTTCATCACGCGCAGTTGCTTAGTGAACGTAAGTTATACTGTGTTTACGCTTCACCACGTGCACCTGCGTAGTGAGCGTACGTTACATTTACGCTTTGCCACGCACAGCTACGTGGTGAGCGTAAAACAATCTTGAGCTCATTGTTTTTACATCAGTACACTCATACACGCAATGCAATGCGAATGAGTGATACAGCCTGAAAACAATTAAAGCACGCTCAGCATGTGCCTATTTCTTACACGCACAACACGCAAACAAGCGTGTTGTGCGTAGTCACAGTCTGACTTAAAAGATCATGCCAGCAAGGCCGGCAATATCCAGGACCCACATCATCAGGGTTGCACCTTTCCAGGAAGCGTTGCAGCCTATAAATGCCTTAGTTGACCAAAAATACAGGGGGTTGGCAAAAATTCAGGTTGACAAAATCAGAGAAGCAAATAGCATATTTCTGAGCACTAGAGTATTTAGCACTTTGGAGTAGAGATACAGAGAAACAGCGCTTTGGCAATCGTGGACCTCATCATCTTACAGCTGAAGCAGAGTACAGTTCAGATTGAGTACCGGTGACAGGAGCAATCTTTCTGCTGAAAGGACTCTATCAATCAGAAACAGTTGATCGATAGACGTCAAAGCTTGGCCCGCCTTGCATCTCAGCTTAGCCCACGAGGTAGATCGGACTTCTGTTTAAACCATTTTGCTTGTTGTTCTGTGCTTGTTTCACATCCTGTAATCGGGGATTCCCCGGTGTAATTTCTCATACGAAATATACATCTGTAAGTCAAAGCGCAGATCTTGAAGCTACGTGTTTCTCTTTGCCAGCCTCCTTTCATCGCGTTCAGCATTTTCGCCGTTGCAATCCGATTGCATCGTTTTTCCCTTTGCTTTACGGTCCCTCGAATCAGATCGCTCTCTTTTACGCACTTTGCATTCTTTTACTGACTCGTAAGTCCCTGTCTGATCGACAAGACCGTTCAGGGTGCCGCGGATTCGTTTTTCCAGCTCAGCCCTCGGGCGGATCCGTGGTTAAAACTGTGTACGCCAGAATATCGGTCGGTATTTCCAGCTGTCGACGTTTTCTGTCGTTACAGTTTTCTGGTGCTAGAAGGAGGGCCTTCAAGCTCCGATCCAAATATTTCGGGTAACCCTGTTAGAGATCCATACCCTAAACCATAGATGTGATACCTCTAGGAAAGTCTACGGCTAATCGCATGGTATAGATCAGTCGCAAGGACGATTTCTTTGAAATCCTACAGGGTAGAAAGCCTTTTGTACATTTGTTGCCAGCCATTCACTTTAGATCTGATTTGTTGCTAGCCATTCACTTTTAGATCCGATTATCAGTCACTTTTCACTTCATTGATCAATGGATTCTTTTCACTCAAACACAACTGCCATGGTTACCCTCGATCTGGGTGTTACGCCTGTGAATCCTACGGTTGCCACAGGACCAGCTCCTGGTGCGACGGGACCCCAGGGACCGTTGCGCCGATCATTGAGGCTTCAGGGAAAAGAGCTTATCTTTCGGGCCATAACCCCTGAAGAATACAATTTTATATGTGTTAAGATCTAGGTGAGGCTGGCTCTTAGCCGAGCCGAGTGGGAGGCAAAGCGAAACTTTGAAGCGCTCCATCGAGGGGGTCATGATTTCAAGCCAACGGCCTATGACATAATCCCCTTGACCGAGCACCAACATGAAATTATGGCACAGTTGGTCATGGCCAGAGGCCAGGCTTCACAACCTGTGGCGGAACCCCAGCGTGAGGAAGAGGTAGAGGATAAATTCGCGGACATGTTGGAACATTCGTTCCATACTCTGCCGCTCCACACGCAAGAAGATCCGTTGTTTCCTTTTGACGGAGAGGTAGCCTCTCTTAACCCAGCTGCAACGGTGCAGGCACAACTTTCTGGCTTCCCGCTAGCCCAGGCGCAGCCGTCTGGGTGGCAAACACAACAACTGCGCCATGACGCAGGGGTGGGTCCATCCCACCATGCACTCGGCATCCCGGCGGTGATCCCAGCGACCACGGCGCCTCAGTTCATCCCTCAGGTACAGGCTCACACTGTACCGACAACCCGCTCAGTGCAAAGATTTCTGCCCCCGCCGACTCAGCAACATGCTGTAACCGTACCACAACAAACCTTTGTTCAATACCCTGCAGCAAGTCAGTGGACCGATCCGGCTGCGCAACAATATCCACCTGCGGTTTACGATGCACAGCCTTCGGTTACACCTGCGGCACAATTTTTGCAGGTGCTTCCTCGATATACTTACCATTATCCTGCGCAGTAGGTGGGAGTTAACTTCTCGTCTCAGACTGGTGGATGGAGGCCTTCGCAGGCTCCCCAACTTGTAGGAATACCTGCTCCACCAGCGGTTAGCCAACCACCTCCTACATTTTAGTTTTCTAGAGCCGCCCTTCCACTCCAACCTCCTGCTCCTGTCCTTGCTGCACAAACACCTCCCTTAACAGGTCTAGATCAAGCGTTCCAGCTTATCCAGATGCTTACCGAGGAGGTGCGACGCCTCCAGACCGCTGGGTCTGATGCCATTCAGATCATGGATTTCTATTAGGATGATCCGATCAATCCAGCGATCCCCATGCTGTCGTTGCCTCTAGGGATGTCTCTCCCGCATTTTACCAAGTATAATGGGGAGGGGGATCCCAACACCCATTTGGCCACCTTTAGGTCCGAATCTTTGTTGTTGCAACAGTGGCCGCATACCTTAGTCCGAGTCTTCGCGATGTCGCTAACAGGGAAGGCTTTAGACTGGTATAGAGCTCGCCCACGCTCTTCCATTGCAACCTTGGAAGAGCTGCTGACTCAATTTGTAACCCGATTCAAATACAACATGAAGCTGAAAGTCACGTTGGAACAGCTTATGGGGGTGAAACAAGACCCGCTCGAGCCAGTCGAAAAGTTCATACAGCGTTGGAATGCTACCTTGAATGAGATCCGCGACCCGATCGCGGACTCCCATCTACTGGCTATATTCAAGGGAGCAGTCAATGACTTTATTAAGTCTAAGCTGTATTACCTTTCCCCTGGCGACATATGTTAGGCCTTCGCTTAGGTCCGGGGCATCCAAGATGTTGCGGAGGCCAGCAAAGACCCGGCATATATCACTTACAAGAACACGCATAACAAAGCCAAGGACAAGGGCAAGGCAGCAACAACTACTATAGCTGCGCTGACTGAGAATGCGAAGAATAAGAGCAAGAAAGCTCCAGCAACAGCACCGCCTGAGGCCACGGCTGATGCTGGCACCAGCCAGGCCACGGCTGCCCCTGAACAGGCCCCCCAGCCGAAGCTGAATTTTGAGCGTAAAGATCGTTCAAAATACGCGGCTTTACCCTTGAAACATTCTGAACTACTAAAACAACTGTTAGCGGCAGGACACATTCAAACTAAGAAGGTGTCCGAGGAGGCCCTGAAGTGTCATAGGCATCACTGTGAATTGCTGAAGGACCCCTCTTTAGCTCTGCCTAACGAGCCGGCAGTTCCGAGATCTTTCAGGCTGGATCGTTTCTGTGACTACCACCAGATGTGTGGTCACGACACGGATTACTGCTGGGCATTGAAGGACGATATTCAACGCATGATCGACAAAGGTCATCTCAAACTAGACAGTAGTAACCCTACGCGTCCAGAAAACCAAACATTGCATGTATATAAGGATCCGTTAAATGCAAATTATGATCCTTATACAATCACTGTGGTAAGTACGGACCGTGAGCGTAAGGTGCCGCCAAAACAATCCTTCGTTTTGCATGTGCCCGCTAGCTCAGCAAAGGGGCTTACTACTTCTTCGGCAGTGACTGGGGTCTCATGGCCACCGTTCATCATACGAGCGCCCTCTCAGGTATGGCCTCAGTCACACGCTACTACCCAAGCCACGGCTCCGGCTGCGCCCACACCGAGAGCGCCCTTCATCATTAGGGTGCCAAAACCACAGGCTGCTCCTCTCACACAGGGGCAGACCTCCAGCCAGAACTATCAGTCATCGCCTCCTCGGCATAAGGAGGAGAACACGACAGTTAACGCAGCAAAAGACAACTCTACGCTCGGCTTCCCTAAGCCTAGGCCGTTGGCCTCCGCGCCTATGTCTATGCCTCAGAAGCATGCCAAAGGCATGGAAACGCAGCCACCTTCTCTTGGTAGGAAGAAGAACAACCCCTCTGCTGACACCGCTCTTCCTCAAGAGATCCGTCTCTTGGGCCGAATGGAGGAAGATAAGGGGGATAAATCACCCTGCCGAGAGAAGGACCTCCTTGATGCGTTCAGGCAGGTCAAACAAGCTCTCAACCAGAAGAATACAACGCTGAGCTTGTACGATCTCTTGATGACTTCTCGAGAACACCGCGAGGCTATGGTACGCATGTTGACGTCCATATCAGTGGATGCTAGCTTGCCGGCGGAAGAGGAAGCGATACACGCTATCATGTTTCCTCCTGAAGCTGAAACACCTAAGCCTGCCTCGTTGACCTTTCTGGATGAGTCTGTTAAAGATGATCCGGAGAAAGGTCAAGTAACGACTGAGCCCATGTTCATNGTCAAGGGGACGGTGCGTATTAAGTTTGTGGCGGGGAATCAATTCCCAACGGAAGCCACGTTCTTAGTCGTTGAGGAGATACCCGGCTTCAACCTGATCTTAGGGAGGTCATGGTTAGCCCAGCTGAGGGCGGTCTCGTCACCGATCCATCAGGAGATACACCTGCCCTACGCCGGAGGGGAGGTTGTCATACGCGGCGACGAGGTCACCCCCAGGACCGTTAACAATATCGAAGAAGAACAAGGTTCGGAGATCGAAACGGCTGACGATCAGTCCCATCTCCAAGCCCTTGAACAAGAGAACAACAAAAACAATGGAGACAATGGTCTCGCCTGGGCCGACCTGCCATTTCCGGATGACAGCGTAGAGGAGTCAAACCCCAAACCTCCTCGCCCTTACGCAGCGCTCAACGTGAAGGCCATTAAGAAACAATTGCGTATCGACGACTGAACAATGATCATCTGCGTATAGCACTATTCACGTGTAACTTAGCGTACTCCCCGTTTGGCAGCTTTTTTGTTTATTTTCAATACATTTTTACGCTACGTCTGTTTTATCTGCGTTTACGCTTGTTATTTTCTTGCGTGTTAGCTGTGCTCATTCCTTTACGCATTTATCCCGGATTACATTTACGCAAGTTATCTCTTACGCTCTTGGCCCGCAATGGCCTTAAACTAGTTATTTTTACGCTCTTGGCCCGCAACGGCCTTAAACTATTTATCTCTTACGCTCTTGGCCCGCAACGGCCTTAAACTATTTATCTCTTACGCTCTTGGCCCGCAACGGCCTTAAACTAAGACCTATGCTCCATTACCATTACATTTATAAACAAAAAAAAAAACAAATGATAAGCACTTAACATTCAATCAAGTTTTATAACATTTGCAAGTCATTTGAGACATGATATTACACCAACATTAACAAAATTAGGCATTTCCCCTGCTGCCACTGTCACCAGTGTCCTTCAACTCTGGATCCATTCCCAAAAGGTTGTCCTCTAGTGGGCCATCATTTCTGGGAATGACCCCTTCAAAGATTGCCCCCTCATGAGGCTCTCGTTCTGGCATTGGCTTCATAGGAGGATGCCCTTCATCACTTCGTTCCACTTCCGCTGGCGTACCTTCTCTACCTCCTTCCGGTATCTAGGCCAAAGAACATAAAAATAATTAGAATAAACAATGCTAGTCAGGAATTTGCCGGCTAAGTCATGAGTAAACTTACTCGCGACGGTCCCGCTTCCACAGCAAAGGGAAGTTTGTCCAAGCCGGCCCACAGACGCTGCATGATTTCGTCCTCTGTTAGGTCTTGCCACACATCCTCGCCCGAAGCTGTCCTAGCTTTCACCTTCCCTTTCTCCATGCTAATCCAAGAGGGCGGATCTGGGAAGAAAGTAGGAATTGAAGCTTGATTCCCAGGGAAGACCATTGTTCTCTCTGGAGATGCAGTTACGGTCACCTGTTCCTCAAACTTCTTGAAAGCTTCGGACGCTCCGATGGTGTCCACAAAGACCTCCAAAGATCGAGCTTTAACAGCGGAATCGCGGTAGAGTTTTCTATAGGTGGCGCTTTCCCTTTTGTACACATGCTTGTGGTCCTTCTCTTTCTGTCCCCATTCTTGCATGCATACGCAGTAGTCCCTCCAGTCTCGACTTTTCTGAGCAAGGAGCTCTATTTGCATCCTTTGCTCTACTAACGTTCGACTAGTCTGTACGTTATTCTTGATCGCTGTCCAATAGCGGGAGTGATCAATAACAGCAGTACGCCAGACTTCGTCCCCTGTCACTCGAGCCTGTAGGAACTCGTACCGCACCCTCAAGTCCTCGACTTCCTTAGTCAAGGACTCAACCCTCTCTTCTGACCGCTGCAACTTCTTCCATAGGTTTTCATTCACGTATCTGCTTTCCCATGCGGAGCGTGTCAAGCGTAATGCACATTTACGTAGTTCCTCATAAATGTGGCGTGGCACGACTGCCCCATCAGGTGGGGGCTCCGCTGTGCCCAGATCAATGGGCTCCGCGGGATCCCATCAGAGGTAAGCTCCTGGCAAAAAACAAGCATCAAGACAGATGACATATTATCACCAAGACATTACGCAGTCACTTCGATTAACTTACCAGCGCCAAGTTCGATGCGTTCCAGACGCTCGATCATGTCGTTGATAACGCCTTCCATGAAGGCAAACTTATCGGGGAAGTCTCTCCACATTTCGTTAACAGCAACGGACTTTGAGGCGTCTCCTTCCCCTATAGCGTAAATTAGGTTAGACATTACCTATTTACAGATTCTTTCACAATACGCTAACGCACTCATTACCTCTACCGGTGCCAGTAGCGACTTCATCAGCATCCTCCGTGTTTCTTTCCCTTTCACGCGCCGAAGTCTGTGCGTCACTGGTTCCAGTAGCTGGGGCCTCCTCACACACCCCAGTCTGTACGCAGCTCCCACTAGCAGCTGGGGCTATCCTACGCGCTGAAGCCTGCGCACGGCGTGTACTAATAGCTGGGGCCTCTTCTTCCAAAATTGAGGTCCCCTCCCCACGGCTTAGTACCATTGCCCCTGTCTCAGGGGTCAATCGACCTGTCGTCTTTGCTGCTTACATTCCCATGCGCTAGAACATAATTGCAGCTGATCTAAATAAAACATTGCGTATACAGACTATTTACACTTACCAGGCGGAGGCTTAGTCCATTGCACCGTGAGCCCAACGGTGTGGCCTGCCTCGCCTCCAGGGGCCTCAGCCAGACGGAGCCTCTTTCATCTAGCTGCAGGCTCCACGATTTCCTCCGCCAAGCGCTTCCCCCGCGAGGCATCGCCGGTATAGGTAGGCATTATCCCACCTACACTGTCGAGACCTCGCACTCAGGGTGCCGTCATGCCCTTAGTTGTCACTGACATCGACTCTCCGATTCCTTCTGGCGGATCCTGCCCACGGGTAGTGCTAAGGATGTGGGCAATCCAAGGTTTGGATAGTTGGTCTCGGTCTTGCTCTACCCAGGCCCCATTCCTTTGAACGACCAGATACTCAGCAAACCGCCGGAGGACGGCTATGAAAAAGGCATGGTGCACGTTGAAGCGGGACTCAAGCTTCTCGCGAAGCTTGACCATCTCATTACGCAACCCCTT
>MNCI01006881.1:128085-192433 GCA_015680685.1 Gnetum montanum | reverse complement strand
TTGCAGGCTACCTACCTCGGAGGACGTCATTCAAAGGTGCGTCGATCTGAGTGGTGAAGTACAACAGCGGGTTGAAATGGCTGCTCAGGTTTGCCCAACTCATGTCTGACCTCAATTTCTTTTTCCTTCTTCCCCACCACCCAATTCCCATACGCAACATCCATATATGCATGTCTTCATTTTCTGCACTCACGCTAGCAGAGATATCACAGAAAGTGATGCGCAACGCTCCTTTCACACGCATTCCTGCTACAATTTGTAACAGAGACATCTCAGATTGATGCGCTACACTCCTTTGAAAGCATTCCTATTGACATGAATAAACACATAGTTTGCGTCCTCTCCGAACTTGTTTCCGGTTACATCCCTTTCTCTCATATACCCACCAGTCTTCCTCTTTCATGTCGATGGAGCAACACCTGAGTAGTCATGGATGAACGTTGTTCTTGCTTCTACCAATCCGGTGTTTCGCATTCTTTGTCGATGTTCTTCGGGTAAGCCCTCTAACCGTCAACAAAGAGGGGCCATTGAAACACCGTGAAAATTACGAGTCAGCCTCAAGCGAAGATTCGTAATTCAAGAGAGAACGCGCCTCAAATTTTTTCAAGGACAAGTTTACGCTTTATCACGCACGGCAACGTAATGAGCGTAATAAGCTCCAAGACAGTTGAAGGCAGAATCTAGAGAGGCACGACAGATTGGCATTTTTTTCTTGCGGCGCATAAATACATGGCCTTTATGCTCGTTACGCGGCGGTGCGTACCAGTGCGTGGGTCATAATTCAAGTTGCACGCGCGTTACGCTTCATCACGCGTAGCTGCGTGGTAAGCGTAAGTTACGCATTATTTATGCTTCATCATGCGCAGTTGCGTAGTGAACGTAAGTTATACTGTGTTTACGCTTCACCACGTGCAGCTGCGTAGTGAGCGTACGTTACATTTACGCTTTGCCATGCACAGCTACGTGGTGAGCGTAAAACTATCTTGAGCTCATTGTTTTTACATCAGTACGCTCATACACGCAATGCAATGCGAATGAGTAATACAGCCTGAAAACAATTAAAGCACGCTCAGCATGTGCCTATTTCTTACACGCACAACACGCAAACAAGCGTGTTGTGCGTAGTCACAGTCTGACTTAAAAGATCATGCCAGCAAGGCCCGCAATATCCGGGACCCACATCATCAGGGTTACGCCTTTCCAGGAAGCGTCGTGGCCTATAAATGCCTCAGTTGACCAAAAATACAGGGGGTTGGTAAAAATTCGAGTTGGCAAAATCAGAGAAGCAAATAGCATATTTCTGAGCACCAGAGCATTTAGCACTTTGGAACAGAGATACAGAGAAACAATGCTTTGGCAATCGTGGACCTCATCATCTTACAGCTGAAGCAGAGTACAGTTCAGATTGAGTACCGGTGACAGGAGCAATCTTTCTGCTGAAAGGACTCTATCAATCAGAAACAGTTGATCGATAGACATCAAAGCTTGGCCCACCTTGCATCTCAGCTTAGCCCACGAGGTAGATCGGACTTCTGTTTAAACCATTTTGCTTGTTGTTCTGTGCTTGTTTCACATCCTGTAATCGGGGATTCCCTGGTGTAATTTCTCATACGAAATATACATATGTAAGTCAAAGCGCAGATCTTGAAGCTACGTGTTTCTCTTTGCTAGCCTCCTTTCATCGCGTTCAGCATTTTTGCCGTTGCAATCCGATCGCATCATTTTTCCCCTTGCTTTACGGTCCCTCGAATCAGATCGCTCTCTTTTACGCACTTTGCATTCTTTTACTGACTCGTAAGTCCCTGTCTGATCAGCTGCGGATTTGTTTTTCCAGCTCAGCCCTCACGCGGATCCGTGGTTAAAACTGTGTACGCCAGAATATCGGTCGGTATTTCCAGTTGCCGACGTTTTCTGTCGTTACACTATTTATGGGACTAGAAAGACATGCACCTATGATTGAAGGTCCCCTCTAACTAAGGCCCTCTATCTCACTTCCTACTACTCTTTTCTTCTCTTTGTGGAATGGTGGTTGTCTTGTGGAAGCACCCTTGTATCTCATGTGGGTGGATTGGTCTTAGAGTGATGATGCAAAGTCACTAGAAGTGGATGGTTTTGGTCTAGACTAAGGATGGATCTTTTTGGATCATTCTAAACACAAATTCCACAAGGGACTTCTTATGAAGTTAATTTGGAACTCCATTCCACCTTCTCTATCATCCATCCATGCTACCATAACTCATCTCACTATTGTGTTCTATGTTATGCTCTATGTCTTGGTCTGATGTGTTAGAATTGTTGAGTAGATTCCTTCTAGTCGGTCCTTAACTTTTCATGATCATTAAATCCACTATGGGGCCCATGGATTCCTTAGTTGAGGTTATGCAAGGAAAACAAGGGCATGAGCCTATTATGGGGAGGATCCACTTACATAGCTCTTGGTTTGGTTGATTAAGATTCCTTACCTTTGACATTGTTACAATCCTATCTTTTGCATATTCCATTATGTATTTCGCTTAGTGCTTCTTAAATTTTCATTTCATTCATCTCCCATTTCAATTTTCTCCATTTTTTCAAATTTATGAGATTCAACACCCTCTTTGCATATTTTCATACTATTCTTAGCCTGTTAAGCTTTCATTTGATACTAATTTCATTGAAAACCTCTTCATATTTTGAAAGTTAGACTAAAGTTAATAGTCATCTATAGTGGTCAAAGGCTACATCCTTGAGGCTGTAATGGCATAGCCCCCCTCGTTGATGAGGCCCAATCGACTAGGCTTTGTTGATGTAGTACAAAAATCCTATATATACCACTATGCACTTAGAAATTTTTTGCCATTTTCTCATAACACATAAGGAGTTTTTTGCTATTTTTCAAAGCCCATAACTTCCCAAGTGATTGTCCAAATCACTCCATTTTTTGATCTTGCACTTACTAAAGGTAAAATCACTCCATTTTTTGATCTTGCACTTACTAAAGGTAAGATCTTTATCAAGGGGGGCATAAACCTTAAGGTTTCTAATGAAAAATTAATGAAATCTTTTGGAAATTTTTCTAACTCTCCCAAATGATTAATAACCTTAACAACATATAAACATTAATGTTTTTGATAGTTAACCATTCTAACGACCTCTAGGATGATTTATTAATGATAACACATAAATAAAATAGTAATTGGAGTACTTAAATCAGCCATAATCACAACTTAGCCAAAGTGTCACTGTCCTTAAGAGATAAAGGTATCCCAATTACTTTAAGTTACACAATGATTGCTAATCCATGATCTCATTGTGAGTATAGATGACACCAAAATAGAAATGCGTACAAGAAGGAGAACCCTCTCAACCATAGGAGAAGTGACCTAAAGCTAGAATGGGCCAACAAGAACAAGCTTAAGAACTACCAGAGGAAACCCATGCAATAGGACCTCTTTGTGAGGAGCCTAAAGTAGAATCTATTTGATATATTCTAGAAGAAGAAGTGCCAATGGAATAATGACAATGAAGAGAAGTGCCTAGACCTGTGCTAAGGCTTAAGGTCACTTTAACTTAAGCCTAACTTGATATCATCAGGTCTCAAGAAATTCAATGATCTATTCTTCAAGAGATCAACTTCAAGTCATTCTTAAAAAAAGCTCTAGCAGATGTCAAAACTCAACTACAAAACTCTCCCATGTGGCTAATAATCACATCTAGTGGGGAGTGGTAGACATACCTCTTCTAGAATCATTGAAGACTAGGATCCATAGTCAAGATTAAGGACCTTCAAGTGTCCTACTTGATAGAAGCTATCACACAAGCACTAGGATTTCCTAACACCAAAACATAGCTAGCGGAGCTATCAATGCAAGGTGATCCTAAGGCCAAGAGAGAGTGGACCTAGTGATGCTATGTGATTGACCATAAGGAGTGTGGCATGCTCACACCAATGAAGCACATTTATTTCAAAATAGTGGCCTATCACTTCAACCCAATGGTGAGGCCAAACAAGGTAACTACCTTCTCTACTTGAGCATGCATTGCTCTAAGTGGGAAATTTCTCATTAATCTTCCACAACTACTCTACTTGGATATTGAGAAGTGTTTAAAAGAAAATAAACATGGAAGAAAAACCTTACCCTTTCCATGCCTCATTCAAAAACTCTACAAAAGGGTAGGAATCATTTACTACTCCAATGATACACTCAAGCATACTCCTTTGATCTCATGGTCCAAGATCATGGAAGAGAAGATGCTAGTGATGACCCAAGTAGAGGAGTAGCCACCACCACAACCCACTTAAGAAAAAATGTTGGAGGCCTATGTAGCCATTGACCATCTATGCAAAATCCAAGAATAGCTCTTGAGCGAACAAGAGAAACATGTAGGAATGAGTGGGGTAGATCCATCTATGTACTAACTAGCAATAAGTCACCTTAATGAGGTGGCTTGAACAATTAGCCAAATGGAGAGGGGTGGTCCAATTCTCTCTACCCAATGAATGTAGCTACCTACAAGGTTGGATCCAAATGCTTGGGAGGTAATAGTGTCATTATCTCAATACCATCTATTCCTAGAAATCTCTAGGAATGTCACCAATTTCTTAATGCATCTGGAGGAAGGAAAAGGGACAACTATCCTAGTGATGCAACACTAAGGATAGGAAACAATAGCTGAATTTTTTGCCAACCATGTTGCTAAAGCATTGAATGCACCTATAATGTCTTTACCAAATGTATCTATACTTCAAGATATGTAGACATCTGCAAGCATAATTAGTAGAAAGTTAAATGCAACTCAACATGAAGAGTTGCTAGAAAAACTAGTGGAAACTAGGTAGTTGATTCTGGATATCTTTGATTTTTTAGAAGACATCATTACAACCTAGTTAGAGCTACTAAATAAAGGGGGAAAACAAATTATTTTGGAGTGGCAACTTGTAATTTCTCAAGAATGAAATCAATGCTTGGCCATGGAAGTTGTCGAATTACATGCTTGACTTGCTGACCCTGCAATCCTCAGCCCAATAGGAAGAAAAGATGAAGCTTTCAAATTGCTTCATGAATAATTATAAAAGGCTAAGAAGGAGGTAGTTATGTCCATCTTCAACTAGTCTATAGCTGAAGCAGAAATGTACTTAATTCAAAAGGAATTGGCATAGCTGTTCTAGGAGAATGAGACCTTGACCACATAGAATCATCACTTGCAGAATGTTGATGCTCAGAAGGATCAAATACAAGAATTTATTCATTAATAATAGGAATAGCTTGCTAGGATGAGCATTGAATTGATGATATTGGCCACAAAAAATTGAAATTTATCAATAGAGAAAGTGCATGCCTTGTGTTAGAAGTTTGCCATCAAAATCATCACCTAGGAGAATGAGGCTCTTAAGCTCAAAAAAGTAAAGAATCACTATAGAGACTAGGTTGATTTGAAAAAGGAAGTTAATGAAAAAAACATTCAAATGGAAAAGGCAAAAATGAATGATGCCCTATAGCAACTCCAACAAGGAATAGAGGTCTAGAAGCCCATCGTTGATGGGATCAATGCCTACAACAAAGCAGAGATTCACTTGAAGGAGTTCCAAATAGAAGAAATGATAGAATATATGGAGTTTTCCAATCTCTGATATGAAAACTTGGTAGTAATAACTACTAGATAGCTATGGTTAGAGTTGGAGAAATAAGTGGCTAGCTTGTATCTATTATATGAGGTAGAGTTCAATCACTACAAAGACAAGAAGGAAAAGCTTGAGACTACAAATGCTAAACTCGAAGTTCTCAGAGCAAGGTTCAGAGATCAATGATCAATTGTTGAGAACCCAGCAAAATGGATGAATTACTACTAAGTGCTAAAGGACATAGTTAGGGCATTTGACATTGAATGCAAATAGTTCATTGCCCAGTTCATTAGTGCTAAGGAGCTATTTCCAACAATATTGTGTCCCTGGGATGTGCTCATTCCAACCCATATTGGTGAAGCTAAACTGATGGTGCATGATCCTAGAAGTAAGGAGGAAAAGATGAAAGCACTACAAGATGCTCTCTACCTCCTACCTAAAGTTGCAGTAGTAGTAAGATAACCATAGCCACCTCAATTGCTACCCATGTGTGAAGCCAGTGAAGGTCCCTCAGAACCTCAAGAACCACCACCACCTTGAACCATATAATCTTCTCCATCAAGGAATGTGTTGTCTAGGTTTGAAGAGTCATGTCATGGTATTCAATTTTGTGTCTTAAAAATTGTCATTTTTTGTAATCTGTTGATCCATACACCCGAGCACTACTTTTTTTGTCAAGTGAGTTAGTCTATTTTAATTAAGAAAAGTTAGTCAATAATCCCATACCTTCCCAATTTTATAAAATAACTTAAGCATGAGTTCTTATTCAGTCATGGGGGTATGATGAGTCACTATTCTATATGATTCATCAATGAGGCTTTGTCAACCAAGTCTTATCAATGAGGCCTAGTTGATACATCATATCATGCATTGATTTGGCCCCATTGATGCAGTGTCTATATTCGGCTATAAATATATGGCTACTAGCCAAATTTATAGTATGAGAGATTATAGTTGTAGTGAAGCTCTTATATTTTTTCCATTTGAAAGTTAGAATTTTTCTCTCGAGTGCCTGCAACAAGAGTCATTGAGTGTATAGATCTTTATTCGAGCATTGTTGTACCTGAGCATGACAATGTGTGCAGCAATAAAGATAAGCTTACTAATAAACCTTGTAACACTTTGGATAGATTAAATATTTTATTTATGCATTTAATATTTTTTATTATTTATTAAATGTTTTACAGTAATTAAGTTGATGAGGCAATTAAGAAGGATAGAATACATACATAAGTATGATCACTTCAAGTGTAACATGTATTCACTTGGTAATCCCAATAGCATTATTACTTGGTACACCCAGTAGCAAAGGACTTGGTCACCTAGCAATGGATACATGGGTTCAAGACATGTACAGAAAGTGGGATCAGATGCTTATGTTATGACTAGTTAGATGCTAGTTAATTAGTTAGTTTGAATTAGTTAATCCAATTATCTTTATCTTCATTCAAATACAAAATCACAAAAATAAAAAATGATAAAAATTAGATGCCTCAGTTACACTTAACCATACTAGTGTACATCACAAGTAATTGGAAAGACAACAATTAACCTTAAGGTAAGATTCACTTCTTAGAAGACTAGTGCACCAAAAATGATAAAGTCCATAGAATTTGATTGGATCACACATGAAAACTTTATGATTTGTATGGTTGGATGTAGGGGTACCTCATCACACATCATTGTTTGATTGACAAGACCATTTAGGGCATCCTATATTTGCCTCCAACAAGCCTTCATGTGGAGTTGTGGTTAAACCATGTGCCTGTGGATCCCTTGATGTTCTAGCCATTGATGTTTCTACTTTACATAGTTTTCTAGCACTAGAAGGAGGGCCAACCCCTTTTTCAAGCTTCATTGAGGTTGTTTCATGATATCTCTACACCATAGTTGTCCATTGATCCATCAATGTATATTGGACCCTATAGTTGGTCCCCCTGGGACCTCACATAATAACCTCAAACCACACTTGTTTTCACTATTTTGCTGGGTTCTCATTGTATTTAGTTGGAGCATAGTTTTCTTTAGTATGGATAGCGTAGTCAGCTCTCTATCATGAAGAGCATAGTCAGCTCTTCATAGTGTAGAGCATAGTTAGTGTAGATAGCTCTCCACAATGGAGAGCATAGTCAATGGTATCAGTCAAAATAGAGTCAGTTTTATCTTGGTCCACCATATTTTGTAGCTACCTCTATAGTTTCCCTTTTACAACTTAATCTGCAACCATGATCCTAGATCAACCTCCAGTGTTGGTTTTAAATGCACTTGAGATCATTCCTATCCAACAAGAAACCAGGATTGACAACCTTTTGAATCTCATGATAGCTGGGCCAAGGTAATTCCTTAGGCTATGTGGCCAAAACTTAGAGTATTCCATGCTTAACAATGAGCAATATAACTTCATATGTGTAAATATCCAAGATGAATTTCCTATAGATCACCTTGACATGGAGGTAAAATAGGACTTTGACCTAATCCATAGGGATGGACGAGAGTATATCCCTTTCTAATTTGACATTATTCCACTGATAGAGTCCATCATTGATTGTTGTCCTAGCTCATCCAAATAGGTGAGAATGACATAGGGACTAACTACAAGGATGTCTTATAGGAGGAAGATGAGCTCAAAGCTTGTTCCAAACATGAGCCTCTTATTTTCCATCATCTTCCAATAAGCAACCCCTATTTTGGTCCCTCCTTAGGTTAATTCACCCATCCTTCTCAAGATGGTCATAACAACAGTATCAACTTCCAACTCTGTCAAGCTTAGTCCTATGCCTATAGTGGTAACCCACCAGATGCAATACATGCATTGTGATGCCACAACCCCTTTCCACCTAACCTTTGAGGCATTATCTCAACCTACCCAACCATCCTTACTAGTAGCAATCATGCTGTCTCAACCATATGTTCATGCAGGGCCTACCTCTAGACCACAAATGACTTTAGAAACTTATGTCCCACTTACTTCATCAACATCCTTAATTTCAATTCAACCCATGCATGCATGGGTTGCCCTAATCACTATTCTTATAACATAGTTGATGTATTAAGCACCTCACATGGTCCTATAACTTGCAAGTAGGTTGTCAACCACACAACTAGCATAGTGGATGGCATAGCCAACGCAACCTACTAGAGCATTCCAATTGATCCAAACCTTGATAGAAGAGATGAAGTGGCTAGAGTTCACCTTCTCTAAAATAGTTCAAGTAGTGGATTTTTATTAGGATGAACACATAAGTCCTACCATCCCACCACTGACTCTACCAACTAGGGTCCCACTACCCCAATTTACTAAGGACAATGATGAAGGGGATCCCAACACACATTTGGTGACATTCAAGTCTGAGTGCCTACTACTATAGCTTGGTCACATGCCATCATGCATATGTTTGTCATGTCACTCATTAGCAAAGTCTTAGACTAGTACCACATGTTATCTAGAGGCTTTATCTCCTCCCTAGAGGATCTCTTGAGCCAATTCGTGAGACACTTCAAGTACAACTTGAAGCCAAAAGTGACCTTGGACTAGTTAATGTAGGTTAAGCAGGGCCTCCTAGAGCTTGTGCAAAAATTCATCCAACAATGAAGTGCCTCATTAAATGCAATATGAGATCCCATAGTTGAGGCATACTTCTTAGCTATCTTCAAGAGAATGGTTAATGAATTTATAGAATTTAAGCTTTACTATCTAGGCCCATAATATTTAAGCTAAGAATTTGCCTAGACCAAGAGCGTATAATACATAGTTGAAGCTAGTAAGGATCCTACCTACATGGCCTAGAAAAACCTACATGCTAGAAAAGACAAGGATAAGGAAAAGCAAAGTGCAACTATTGTAACTATCACCAAAGAGGCTAAAACAACCAACTCAAGGCCTATGACTATACCACCCAAAGGCCCAACTAATAACAAATTTGCAATATCAAGAGTAAAGAGCACTTGATTTGCTAAAAACAATCCCTCTATCTATGATCCCCATGGCCAAAAAAACTAAGAAGGCCTCCACTAGCAAATCACAACCAAGCACTAAGGCCCCTACACAAGCTAAGCCAACAAAGACAAAGTCACCTCCCAATGAAATCCATCTCTTATGGCATATGGAAGAAGTTAAAGCCAATAAAAATGCAATTAATGGCAAAGAACTCATGGATGTATTAGCCTAGGTTAGGTAAGCACTCCAATAGAAGAACACAATGTTGAGCCTTTATGACCTAATCATGACCTCATCTACCCACCACAAGGCATTGGTGTACATGTTTACCTCCATTCTAGTCATGGAGGACATTCTTGTAGATGAGAACTCCATCCATGTAGTGATGTTACCTCCTACTCTATAGGAATCAAGCTCCACATCTCTAGCAGTTTGCAATAAGATAATTAAGGTTAACCTTAAGAAGGGTGAGGTCATAACAACATCCATGTTCATCACCATATGAGTCAAGCAATGTAAGATTCAGAGGATGCACATCAACAATGGGGCAGAAAAAAATCTTATACCATAAATTGTCATTGATAAGTTAGGCCTCATGGACCAAATAAAGCAAATGAAAACCACATGCCTAAAGTCCATTAACAGGTCACTCATTGCTATCAAGGATATTGTAACCATAGCTTTTGTAGCAAGGGATAAATTCCACATCATTGTTGAATTCATCATCATAGAAGAGATTCTAGGCTTTAATGTAATATTGGGTAGGCCTTGGTTGGCCCNACCCCCCCCCCCCACCCCTCACTTGATTCATCAAGAAATAAACCTTTCATATGAAGGTGATGAAGCTATCATCCATAGTAATAATGCTACCCATTTGGCCATCAACAACATAGACATGGAGCAAGGGTCAGAGATCAAATTTATTGATAATGCATCTATGAAAAATGATGAAACACATGAGGTTGATGGACCCAAAGAGGTGGTACAAGCCACTAACCTTTTGGAGGATTCCCTGTGGATAGAATTGCCCTTCAACGTAGCGAGCAAAGGTCAAGAAGACTACTGAATAGTCTTCTAACTTAGGCCCTACATGCCACCTAATCCACACTAACTTAGGAAGAAACTACATGACTAAGGTACCCCCTTAGTTCAGAAGCATGTTAGGAACCTGCTTACTACCTACTTCTATGCACCTTGCATTACACTTTTCACTTACATTGCATTAGGACTATAGCATACAATTTGCATTTAGTTTAATCATCTAGCTTACCATTTGCATTGCCTACACATTCAATAGCTTAATTTAAATTTTTTCTATTATTTCTTTAATGCATTTACTTTCATGCATAAAAAACATAAAGACACATAAAAATCATAAAAAACTAAAATTACAAAAACAAAAACTACCAATACGTAGGATTCCATGGCCTTGAACTAGCATCTCCATTCCACCATGGCCTTAAACTAGTAACATGCAACTTGAAATGGCCTTATGCTAGCACTATAGCCTGGGATTATCTAAAACTATCATTGTGGCCAAAAATTACCTTAAACTAGAAATCATTAGAACTTGCGATGGTCTTAAACTAGCAATGTGTGGCCTAGCATGACCTTAAACTAGCAACACATGGTCCCCCATGGCCTTAAACTAGTAGTGTCATGGCCTACCATGGCCTTAAATTAGTAGTATCATGGTCCTTCATGACCTTAAACTAGTGACACATGACTCAAAATGGCCTTAACCTACCCCTATTAATCCTCTCATTATGGGCTAAAATGGCCTTAAAATACCCCCATTAATCCTCTTTTTGTGGTCCAAAATGACCTAAAACTAACAATACATGGCCTTGAATGGCCTAAAACTATCATCAAGGCCTAGAATGGTCTAAATCTGTCATTGTGGGCTAAAATGGACTTAAAATAGTAACACACATGATCCATAATGGCCTTAAACTATCACCTTCAATCTCATCACAATGGCCCAAGATGGCCTTAAACTAGCATTGATACTCTTGATATGACCTTAAGCTAGCAACACACATGACCTAAAATGGCCTTAAACTATCACCTTCAATCCCATCATAGTGGCCTAAGATGACCTTAAACTAGCATTGACCCTCCTACTATGACCTTAGACTAGCATGGGGCTCGTAATGGCCTAGTCACACTATCATCACATAATCATAAGTTAGTACATTGATTCATTGCTTTATAAGCATATTGAGTGCATAGAAAATAACCATAGAAAAATAAGTTTACACATTATACATTATGCATAGAAAATTGTACCGTCTGAAATCATTAGTGTCGGGCTGGAATGTTGCGGGCACTGAAAGATTCACAGACAAGCATAGCACACCCTACCTCCGCTTGAGGGCAAGCTAGAAACAGATGAAGGTAAAGTGCCTTGGATGGTCTACATGTAGATCAAACAAGAACTTCCCCAACATTTTCCACTACAACACGTTGGGTTATACGTAAACTGCAACTAAATGTAAACTAGTACGAAACATACAGAAAATGTAAACATGCATAATCATAGAAAATGATGTAAACTGTAACAAAAGTTGGCCAAAGGTATCAAATGTATTAAAAAAGAGTATGTACAAAGCACCGTTCTGTATGGAGTTGTGGATCTACACAAGGTGGACGTACAACCCTGGTTGATGAGGATTGGTGATGATAACTATTAGGAATTTCTGCAGGCACAACGTAAATGTTGTATGCTCAGCGTGCTGGATGTATGCCCAGCATGTGAGATCTGTGCTCCCATGCTCTATGTGTGAAAATGATCAAGTTTTTTGAACCTCACCCCAAAACCGAACTGAACCCCAATTTAGTCAAAAATTACGATTTTTATATGATCTTAGAGCGTGGGATTCGGATCTGGAGTGGGATGATTGGCTATGGGAGGAAAAATTTATGGATCTGGCGATAGGTGGAGAATTGATGAGTGTGAAAGAATAAAATTTTACAAGTGTATAGCATGAACACTATCCAGTTCACACACTGGGCATGCAGACCCTCAGCGTGCGAACTTTCATGCCCACAAAAAATGAATGAATGATAGTTGTACAACAGATTTCATGGTTCTAGCCTATAGATCTGAGCATTGGTGTCCTGTTTCTAGCTTCAGCATGTCATTCTAAGCTCCAAGGTGTCATGTCATGTCCATAGAGCTTCTAGCGTGTGAGTTTGGGCGTCTGGCGTGTTTCTATACCCTCATACACTAGGCGAATACGCTCCATACGCTAGACAACAAGTGGTCAAGAGTGAAATATTTTGACCCATATGTTGATGTTTGAAGCTAGTTTTTACCATGGATCTAGATGACTGATGTCCTAAGGATGCTTCCTATCAAATTTGGGCACATTTGGCCTTGATTTGGCAAGGTTTTTGGAGGCCTGAAGTTGAGCCTATTGGCCACACATTGGGAGTATACGTTGGGAATGTAGGCCAATGTGTCAGCGTGAAAACTCCAGTTTAAGAATCAGATCTGGTATGTTGGGGTATGTAAAATGATCCCTAAGTATTGTTTGTCCTCTAGGTCATTTGGGAACTGATTTTGACTTCATTTCAATGGAGTTTTGGGCTCATCTCTGAGGTGCATACTGGCTGTACGCTGGGCATATACGTTGGGCATATAGGCTAGTGTGTGAGGCCAAAAATGATACTTTGGATGCCCAAAATGGAAGTTTTCAGAGCTTGTAATGATGTATACTATATTCCCATGTCTTGAGTGTCAATCCCACACATAAACATTGCCTAAAAGTGCCCGTTTGACCTTGTCCTTGGTGCCACACACTGGGCATACACACTGGGCGTGCAGGATGTACATGCTCAGCGTGTGAACTTAAAAGTGCATGATTTGAAGGTTAAAAATTGATTTTACTAAGCCCATGATGATTCATAACAATTTCCCTATCTTTGAGAGTCAATTCCTTGTGAAAATATTACTCTGAATTGGCTGTTTTGGGTCACCTTTGAAGTCATACGCTAGGCGTACATGCCGGGCGTGTGAGCCAGCGTGTAGGCAGGAAATGACCCATTTGGTGTCCAAAATTTGATTTTTAGGAGCCTAAGACCTGCCTAGGACCTTAGGGAAGGTCATGGGGAGTCTAGATCTTCGATTCTAGCCTATTTTGATGAGTTTTTAAGGCTCAAAAGTTGTTGCACGCTGGGCCATACGTTGGGCATGTATAGGCCAACGTACAAGATGCATACTTAGTGAAAACCAAGTATTTTGAGCTCAAACGTTTCTAGGTTTGATGCCAGATGTCATTGTAGTCTTCTTTGGATCCCATGGAATCATTTCTTGCTCATTTTGACTCCATTTAAAGCTGTCTGTGAGGTCCTCAAGCCTCAGTCATGCTGAGGAGCATCATGACTTAGCTCGATTCTTGTCAGAGAAGTGCTAACCTCAGAATTTTGTGGTGTTTCATTGGCCCCTCTTCATTGATGCTTGGAGGAATTAACTCGAGAAGCATCAACAAAGAAGTACAAATCACCATAAGAAACTTGGTAGAAATATTGTCCTTTGACACTTGGCCAGATGTCATCACACCGTGTTTAGTAGTACATAGGATTGGGGAAATATGGATAGGGAAATGGAAATTTTGGGGATTGGAAATTGATCAAGGGGTTGTGCATGGTGAAGGGGATGCTTTGGTGTGTGTATGGATCATGTTGATCCTTTTCAATAGCCATTATCTAGGAGTCTTGGGACCAAGACATGAGGTGTACGTCCTTTGGTAGAACAAGACTCTTTTTTAGTGTTTAAGAGGACTTGTTGGCATATCCAAAGCCACGTGATGATGTGTTGCATTCTTTGGAGGAACATGGTCTCTATTTAGTGTTAAAGGAAACCTATTGGTGGAGAGCCAAACCCACACAATGAGATGTTACTTGAGCATTTGAGACATGAGTACTTACTTCCAAGACCATTGCCTTCCTGCCTGGGGCTTGTATGGGAAGTGCCAAGGGTCTTGTGTTTCTTTTTGGATTTTTTGCTCTTTGCTCTTTTATTTTTTTCCCTTTTCTTTATTTTTTTTATTTTTTTATTTTTTTATATATATTTTGTAAAGAGCTTTGTTTTGATCCTGTATTCATGCTCAAGTGCCATGTTGTGTGTTGCAACTGCTTAAAAGTGTTGTAGTGTGCAATGGTGCACTCAATGTTTCGGGATGCACTGGGTGTGTCCAGGGTGTAACTGAATAGATTATGTTAAGGAATAGATGGGAAATGTAATGGGAAATGTACTAGTGAATGGCTTGGTTAACTTTGTTACGTGTGTTAGGAACAATGTGGTACCTTGCTGCTGTGATGAAGTGCATTCTTGTATGAACACCTTTGAGTGTCATCCTGCAAACACAACTCCAAGAAGATAAGAAAATCACGAGTGAGTGAGTAAGCTTAGACTTGAATAGAAATTGTTGAAACAAAGGCACCAGATGAGATTTTAGGCACTGAATATGAATGGAAGTAATGGTTTTAGGATCAACTGATGATGAGTGAGGCAACGACTCTGATGAAGTTTGAATGCAGCTACAGATCCAGAGGCTAGAGATGAAGTTGCTAGTTTATAGTCATAGTGGACTGTCATGGGTTAGTTTTATGTCATAACCCATTGGAGGTTGCCAGTTTAGCATTGTAGTTGACGATACATTACTAGTTTATAGTCTTGGCAGACTGTGGAGAGGCTAACCAATTTATAGTCTTCGCGGACTCTGGTGAACAAAACTATGGTAGTTTAAACTATGGTAGTTTATTGTTGAACTGTGATGTTAGTTTATCATCATAACACCAAGATGAGTGGTGGTGCCAGTTTTAGGTCATGATTCTAGGACCGTGGATTAGATGTGTTAGTTGTGGTGCCAGTTTATCATCATAACGCCAGAAGAAGTTCTGGTGCCAGTTTTAGGTCATGATTCCAGGACCATAGATTAGATGTGTTAGTTGTGGTGCCAATTTATTGTCATAACGCTAGGACAAATGGTGGATGCATGCGTGTGCATCTGTATGATCCTGTAAACAAAAGAAACTAGAGAAAACAATGTTAAATAGAAACTGCAGAAAACATGAACTAAAATGAACCAATAAATAGAAAATAATGTGAAACGGTGGTAGTTTAAGGCCTTTTCGGGCCATGAGAGAACACGTAGGCTAGTACAATACAAACAAATGTGACATATGCACCAAAAAAGAATGTGAAGAGTCTGCGGAGATTCAGCTTGTTTTTGGCCTCAGGGGTGCTTTGATCATGTGGTTGTCTCCTAACCGGATGTGGTTTTGGAAGCGTTTTAGGCTTACGCTCCACTAGGAGGCTTATGGTTTTCACCACTCGTTCAGGCATTTTATCTTTAAATATTATGTTGGTTGCCACTTTTCTGGGCATTTTAGCTCTAGGTGTTGCATTTGTTGTCGTGTGTGTTGCTTCAAGAGGCTCCTCTTTCAAGACCTGTGACATGTCTATGTTGTGGTCAGCTTGAAAGGGAGTGTTATTGCCATGTATAATGACTTGTCCACCTTCATATGGAAGGCAGATTTCTTGATGTATTAGTGAGGAAACGGCTCGTTGTTGTGCTAGCCAAGGTCTACCAAGAATCATGTTGAAATTGGGCATCTCTTCTATGACAGTGAATTCTGTGCTGGTGGGGAATTATTCTCCTACCACAAAGGCTAAGTTGATTGTGACCTTAATTGTGATACATGATCTATTGAAATATTTTAAACACGTGGTTTCTATTGACATGATCTCATTTGTAATGCCTAGTTTGTCGATGATGGAGTGTAGAACAACATTTGTTGCTGCACCATCATCAACGTGCACTCTGTGAATGGTACATTATCCAACACATATGCTAATCAACAATGGAGCTATTGTGACCTCCCCTTGTTTAGGGTTGACTTTAACTACATCATCACAAAAGTCTAAGGTGTTTGAACCCAATGCTTGTGGTGTGTGTTTTGAAATTGTTTCATAGATGGATTCCATGTTAGCAGGGATGTCCTCTGTAACAAGAATGTATGCTAATGTTTGCGCTAAGGCTTCACGATGAGCCGATGATGTCATGATCAAGTTTTACAAACTCATGGTTGTGTTCTTTTTTTTGAGTGTTTGTTTCACTTAGGCCAGTGTAGCTACAAAGTCTGTGTTGTTTACCGTTGTGTTGGTTGCCTCTGTATAGGCCGAGGGCTTGGGCCTGGTTTGTTTGGGATTAGGGGTAGGGCCCCCAGTATTTAGTTGTTGTATACTAGGTGTGTCCTTTGTTTTGGCTATGGGTGTGCTTGGTTGGTCGTTGTTCGTTTGTCCTCTTCTGCTACCATTTGGTAGGCTTATCCGTGTTGTTGGAAAGGTTGACTCTTGAGGGAGGAGAGGTTGAGATGTTGCCTATGATTGGGCTCAAGGTAGATGAGGGGCCATCTTGTGGTGGCACTTTTATGAAAAATGGGAGTTTAGGAGGTGTTATTGTTGTTTGACTAGCCTGTTGTGGCACCTTGTTGATGAAAGGTTTCTTTACGGTTGTGGTCGGTGCATCATGCCAGTTTAATGTCTTAGTGGATGGTTGTGGTGGTACTTTGACCACAAAGGGTGTCTTCGGTGCTCGAGATTGCATTGAATCTTACTAGTTTAACATCTTAGTGGACATGTGAGGTGGTGGTACTTTGACCACAAAAGGTGTCATCGGTGCTCTAGGTGGCACCTTGATGACGATGGGAGGCCCCTTGCTCATGGAGGTGGAGGGGATTTTTGCCTTGCTGGGAGGCACATGGATCACAAAAGGTTGGCACATAGGTTTAGGCTTACTATCTATGCCAATGGCTCATCTGTGCTGGGTTGATTTAGGGTGTTGATGTTCAGTTGGCCCCATTCTATCATTGTTTGTAGATCATCCTGTAACACACGACAAGTGTCGATGTTGTGACCGTACATCTAGTGGTAGTGACAAAATTGGTCTAACTTGAAATGTCATGGAACTGGGGGCTTGTTTGGTGCTGCTAAGGTGGGATTCCTCAGTAGCTCGTTGTACCTGTCATGTCTTCAATGGGCATTCTTCGCTACTTATTTGTATTGGATTTGCCCAGTTCTAAGGAGTTTCTATAGTAGTTCAGAAGGTCGCGCAGGTAGCAATGCATACTTAGAATGATCCTTGCACTGATAGTTGGGCCTTGCGGTGGCCCCTGTTGTTGCAAGTGGGTTGGTACTAGTTTTTGTTGTTTTTGTGCTTGTGGCTATAGTTTCCGTTGTTGTCTATTGTTTGGCAATGTGTTGGTTCTTGTAAGCCACATAGGCAGGATCATTGTTGGCTTGTGCAACTTGTTCAATGTTCTTGATCTAGGTGAAAGCTTGGATCAATGTTTGAGTGCTTAGGTAGTACAGTTTTGACTTAATGAAGTCATTCATGGCTCCCTTCAGAATCGTAAGCAAATACTTTTTAGGGATGGGCTCATGAAGTTCATTAAGGACTGCACTCCATCATTGGATGAATTTCTGCATAGGCTCAAGTGGTGCTTGTTTCACCTATATCAAAGTGTCTAGTGTGGCCTTAGGCTTTAGGTTGTAATTAAACCTGGTAACGAATTGGTGTAACAGATCCTCAAGAGAGGATGTGGAGTTACAAGGCAAGGCTCGATACCAATCTAATGATCTACCAGTGAGGGACATGGGGAACACTTGCAAGATGGCATGTGGCCATGCCTGAAGCAACATGCACTCTAGTCTAAATGTTACAAGATGGGTGTTGGGGTCTGTTTCCCCATTGTATTTAGTTAACGTGGGTAAGGAGACATCCCTAGGTAATGTTAGAGGTGGAACTGAAGAGCTAATAGGGTCATCCTGATAGAAATCTACTATCTTAAGCTCTTCATTGGTAGCTTTATTGAGGCTCTTGACCTCATCAATTAACTCTTGCATTATTTTTTTGGCTTTAGCCCAATCTTGGGCATTGGGTGAAATGGCAGATTGGTTATGTTGTATAGTATGCAAGTTAGATTGTTGTACGGTGGACGGGAAAGAAGAAAGTTGAGTGATCGGAAGTTGCACTTGTGGAATACTTATGGTGGGTATCACTAAGGGAAGCATACCATAGGAAGTAGGTTACTATTGTTGTTGTTGTTGCTACTGTTGAGGTTGAGGGATGTTCATAGGTGGAGTTGTAGGAGGTGGTATATTGTAATGAGTATTGGTCACTGGGAGAGTGGGAATAAGAGTGGATGGTTCTTGTTGAGGCACATGTGCTTGAGTGGTTTTAAATGAATGGAGGAACATAGTCTCCCATGTGAAAGGATGAAACAACGGGTTCGCGTAAGTATGCAGACTGAGAGTATGATACGAATCCTTGTGTTTGGACTAAGCCACAAAGTCATCCTCCTCTTCCAATTGAGGATTTACCATGGAAAAGTCTAGAGACTGACTCCTTACTAGGAGGAGCTATGAGATGAGATAAGAGTAGTGCTCTAGAAGAGGGATGATGTCATATGGGGAGGGGATGAACTCATGTCCTCGCTTATGAATCAATTCATACTATTTCTTAGCTTCCAGTTCAATTTGATCTACTACCAAATTGGCTTGGATCTTTATACATATGAAATTATATTGTTCCTGTGTTATTACATTAAACAATGGATTCTTCCCTTGCAGTCTAGGAGATCGACGAGGTCCACCCTGGGGGTTGACCTCACCATAGGCCCCTATGGGTTGCATAATGGGTATCGGGATTGCTATGGAGAGATTGACATCGGAAGTGGACATGTTAGAAGTATTCATGTTGGTTGGATCCATGTCTGGAATGATCTATGTGTCAAGGTAAGTATGAGATAATGTTAAGTGAAAAATGATAAAAAATTTTCTAAGTATGAAATTATGAACTACGTACTCAATGTATAACCCTATATGCTCAGCGTGTGAGGGTTATACACAATGTGTGAACACTAGCCACAGTGTACAGACCACTCTCACAGTGTACAGGCACTATTGCCAGTGTATAGGAATTAGCCACAACATGTGAACTGGGTTCACAGTGTACAGACTGCAACTGTCAGTGTATAGCTAGAGTGGTCAGCGTGCTGAAAATGGGGCAGCATGTAGACAGGGTCTACAACGTGCAGAGTGAGTGGTCAGCGTACACCAAGGGTACAGTACAGCATGCAACCTTATAGGTAAGACAAACTAAGTGTTTTAAGATGAACATGAAAGAATAAGGAAGCGTATATCCCAGAAAAATAAAAATTTTGCAAAGGAAAAGGCTATGTCACAGTGTGTACTTGGTACAACATGCAGATCTGGCTGAAGAGGGCGCAGATCTGGATGAGGAAAACTCAGATCTAGAGCTGATGAAGGCAGATCTAATGGAACTGAGAGTAGATCTAGGACCATGAGGAGCATTTCTACAAGGTGGTGTAGCAAATCTAAAGAGATCAGGCCTAGATTGTAGTAGATTTGAGAAATGATGAAGAAGGGCCCTCCTTCTAGCACCAGAAACTGTACCGTTTGAAATTCTCAATGCCAGGCTGGAACATTATGGGCACCGAAAGATTCATAGAAAAGCATAGTAGACCCTACCCATGCTTGAGGGCAAGTTGGAAATAGACGAAGGCAGAGTGCCTTGGATGGTCAGCACATAGATCAAATAAGGACTTCCCCAACATTTGCCGCTACAACATGTTGGGTTATACATAAACTGCAACTAAATGTAAACTAGTACGAAATGTACAGAAAATGTAAACATGCGTAATCATAGAAAATGATGTAAATGGTAAAAAAATTTGGCCAAATGTATAAAATGTATTGAGAAAGAGTATGTACAAAGCACCGATCTGTACAGAGTTGTGGATCTACACAAGGCAGATGTACAACCCCGGTTGATGAGGATTGGTGATGACAACTACTGAGAATTTCTGCAGGCACAACGTGAATGCTGTATGCTCAGCTTGCAGGATGTATGCCTAGCATGTGAGATCTGTGCTTCCATTATCTATGTGTGAAAATGACCAACTTTTTCAAACCTTGCCCCAAAACTGAACCAAACCTCGATTAGGTCAAAAATTGAGGTTTTTATATGATCTTAGAGCGTGGGATTTGGATCTGGAGTGGGATGATTGGCTATGGGAGTCAAAATTTAAAGATCTGGTGATAGGTGGGGCATTGACCAGTGTGAAAGAATAAAATTTTACAAGTTTACAGCATGAACACTGTCTAGTTTACATGCTAGGTGTGTAGACCCTCAGCATGTGAACTTTCATGCCCACAAAAAATGAATGAATGATAGTTGTACAACAGATTTCATGGTTCTAGCCTATAGATCTAAGATCTGGCATCCTATTTCTAACTTCAGAATGTCATTCTAAGCTCTAGGGTGTCTTGGCATATCCATAGAGCTTCTAGCATGTGAGTTTGGGCGTTTGGTGTGTTTCTGTACCCTCATACGCTGGGTGTATATGCTCCATACGCTAGATAGTAGGTGGTCAAGCATGAAATATTTTGACCTATATTTTGATGTCTAAAGCCCATTTTTACCATGGATATGGATGTTGGATGTCCTAAGGATGCTTCCTATCCAATTTTGGCTCATTTGGCCTTGATTTGGCAAGGTTTTGGGAGGCCTGAAGTTGAGCCTGCTGGCCACACGCTGGGCGTATACACTGGGCGTCTAGGCCAGTGTGTGAGCATGAAAACTGCAATTTAGGAATCAGAGCTAGTATTTTGGGGTATGTAAATTGATCCTTCAGTCTTGGTGGTCCTCCAAGTCTTCCAGAAACTGATTTTGACTTCGTTTCGATAGAGTTTTGGGCTCATCTCTAAGGTGCATACTAGCTATACGCTAGGCATATACGCTGGGCGTATAGGCCAGTGTGTGAGGCCAAAAATGATACTTTTGATTCCCAAAATGGAATTTTTCAAAGCTTTTGATGATGAAAAATAAATTCACATGTCTTTAGGATCTACCCCACACAAAAAACTTGCCTGAAAGTGCCCGTTTGACCTTGTCCTTGGTTCCACACGCTGGGCATACACGCTGGGCATGCAGGATGTACATGCTTAAAGTGTGAACTAAAAAGTGCATTATTTCAAAGTTAAAAAATGATTTTATTAAGCCCATGATTATTCCTAACAATTTCCCTATCTCTGAGAGTCAATTCCTTGTGAAAATATTTCTCTGAAGTGCCTGTTTGGGTCACCTTTGAAGTCATACACTGGGCGTACCCACTAGGCGTGTGAGCCAGCGTGTAAGCAGGAAATGACTCGTTTGGTGTCCAAAATTTGATTGTTAGGATCCTAAGACATGATTGGAACCTTAGGGAAGGTCATGGGGATTCTAGAACTTTGATTATGGCCTATTTTGATGAGTTTTTGAGGCTCAAAAGTTGCTGCACATTGGGCCATACGCTGGGCATGTATAGGCCAACGTACAGGATGCATACTTAGTGAAAACCAAGTATTTTGAGCTCAAAATTTACCCAATTTGATGCAAGAGGTCACTATAGTATTTTTTGGATCCCAAGGAACCATTTCTTGCTTAGTTTGACTCCATTTGAAGCTATCTTTGAGGTCCTCAAGCCTCAGTTATGCTAGGGAGCATCATGACATAGCTCGATTCTTGTCAGAGAAGTGCTAAGTTCAGAATTTTGTGGTGTTTCAAAAATGCATTCATTAGATGCCATATGAATATTAGTACATGTCATGAGCACCATCATGTGGAAAAAATATAGTAAAAATAGTAAAAATTCCTAGTAGTAGGAGTACATCTAATCATGCTTAACTAGTGGGTCTAAGTGAAGGTAGAGGTTTTTCTTCCTCCACCACATCACTAGGGCCTAGAGCATCACCTGGTACCTACTACAATAACCATAGAAAAAACATGTAGTTAGTAAGCAAACATGAACTATACAAGCTAACTCAAAACATGCAAAAAGTAAAAAAAATACCTAACCTAAGATGGTCATGCATCGTTGAGTTTTGGAGGTAACGTTCCAAAGCCAACATCCATGATGGTCCATGTGGGCAACTCCATCGAAAAGGTAGTAGAAGAAGCCCCTCCCAAGGGATGATGATCTACCTTTTAGGAGAGCCACTCATCATCATGTGCTCTGTAAAAAATTCATATGCCTACCATCCACTGATCACCTTAATAAACATCTCAAGGTGGTGGTGTTTGAGAGAATCCACTTTTTACCATCATAGGTATGTGTCATGCTTGTGCTTATACAAGTGTTTGTGGTTCTTTGTGTTTGCCCCCACCAGTAGACCTTCATGATGTAGTTCTTTCAATCTTGATTCTTTTGGTTGAGTAAGTCTATTTGTATTTTTTGCTCTATTAACTCCCATGTGGGCTCATTCTTACCTCTGAGAGCTATCCAATATCAGGCATATTCGATCTCAGAGATATGCTAGGTGTTGTTTCCCTGTGATCTAGTTGCTAAGAAGTCATATCTATATTGAAGAGCTTTAATCTTCATATCTTTTCTAGTCACCTTCTCTTGTAGCTTGTGCACATGTTTTCATACATGCTCATTTGAGCACCTATAGACTCACAATGCCATTGCATAGGAAAGTGCAAACTTGTTTGATGTCTCGTACATGCAATAAAATACCTGATCTACATTAAGAGGGAGGTTAGGGAGGGCATCCATCTTGGCCACCTTTCTTAGATCCCATTGAAGCTTAGGACTTGTAGTCATGCAAAAATTAATCAATATTAGCCAAGAACTAAGCACTCAATTAGTAATGTAACATAAAGGAAATCAACGTCGCATGCATTTCGAGCTTAGGGTCTATCTATTGCAAGAAGTCCATCATGTCCTCAATGATGCCTTCCATGAAGGCACATTTATCAGGCATGTCTACCCATAGCTCCATGTGGTAGGTAGATGTGGGACTGCTAGTGGGAACATCTAATGCTATAACATAATGATTAAATTATCATATAATCAAATAGCTAAAAATTCTAGAGCAAACAAGCAAAGATAGATGGAAATCTAGGTAGGTTACCTAGCAAGCCCTCAGGAATGAGTGTAGGGGGCTTACCTAGCTATTAACCATTGAACAAGCTATCAAAATCATCCCATTGGGGTGGAGCATACCCTCTTCCTCCAATTGTTAGAGGGTCTCTGCTACCTCATGAAGCACATCCCCATGAGCCTCCCCCTCCTTAGCTTAAGGAGGCACTTCTACTACTGCCTCAGCTGCTACTCCTACAATCCTCTCTACTATCTCTACAATTAACACATATACATATCTAGCACATTAGTACACATATGCACTTTATTAGCTAGTTAATAGTATAACATAAATGAAAAATATAAAAACATAAACATACATAAATACAATTTATAAGAAGTAACACATACTAACTTGCAACATTTGCACACAAGCTTTAAAACTTAATATGGATCCTCTTGGTACTTGGCCTTCCTAATTCAAGTGTAGCCTCCTCTACAAGATTTGGCCTCTTAATCTTGGCCTTAGATAGTCCCACCATCTCTGCTATATAGTGATCTACCTTACTTATGTCCTTGGTGCTAACTAAAGGATCCTCTTTTGCACTATCGCATAAGTAATGTGGTTGCCTTATAGGACCCTTAGTCATTATCAATAATGACTCATTGCTCCCCTATGGGGGGTCTTGCTCCCTTATGGGGGGTCTTGCATGTGTGTATTCATGAACATATGTTTAATCTAGGGCTTGGACACCTACTCATGATCCTACACAACCCATCACCCATCATCATGCACAACCAAGAACTTCATGAACCTTCATAGGTATCTTGAAAATAATGCAAAGTGTACATGGGACCTAGCCTAGAGGTTGAACCAAAGCCTAGAGATATTTTCATGAAAGCCAGTGGCTATGTCTGTAGCCTAGTTGAACCTTGTACCCTCCAGTTGCACCTCCTTCATTACCGATGCCTACTCCACCACAAGGATCTTTCCTTGGGAGAGCAACTTTGAAAAGACATGAGTGCAAAATAGAGGGTATAGCTCTTGTACCTTAGGCACTAGCACATCCTTAATTGGTATGCCCTTGTGAGATCAAGTAGTCCCCAACTAGTCCTTGATCTTCCTTCTATGATCCACCTCTATGCTAGCCTTATCGATAATCATTAGGCCATCAGTAGGAAGGCCAAAGAGGTTGGCAAAGAAGGCCTCATTAACATCCAATACTATTGTCATTCCATGCATTTGGTTGAAAAACTACCTAATGTCATTGTTAAAGATGTTAATGATGATGACCATTTTACCCACTGGGTTACTCAAGATAAGCACCAAAATTAGGTTTATCAATCCTACACATGTGAGCTAAGCCATCAGTGTATCTAAAGCTTTATGGCACAACTAGTGTTGCACACCCTCCACATCGCCATACTTCATGATAAGGGTGGTCTCTGTGTGGCCTGTGGTAATCATCGTCACCTCAACTAAGGTAATCACCATTGCAATAAAGTCAAATCAATGTCAACATTAGCATCATGGAAATAAGGCAAACTAAAAAGCAAACATGAGTAAGAAAATGAGCCAAAGCTTAAATACATATGCAACATAAATGATGTGAGAGATGAGGGTGGCATTGTAAGCATCTCCTTAGTGTTAATCTAACTAGTAGCCCACTCCTCATCGAACCAGCTATGGGTCCTACATCGCTCATATGCCTTTACGTATCGAGGAAGGTAGACCTTGAAACTGGGCCCCACCTACCCAAGCACAACTACCTAAACATTTGTGCTAGATGAGAACACCTCCAAGGTAGTGCAAGTGATGGCTAGAGCATCCACCTCATCATGTAGTTCCTTCTCACCAACTCTAGACTTGGCATCAATCATGAGCCATTAGCAATTTGGCATGAGTAAGTAGCAAAGAAACATTACAAGAACCATAAAAGCACTTACCCTTTGGCATAGTAGACAGTCCTAGGTGATACTAGAATAGGGTGTGTACACATAGCATGATGAAAAGGGTGTTGCTCTTATTGTAGAAACCAAACCCCATCATGTGTCATATCTTAGATAAGTGTCGAGTTCTCCTAGGATCTCTACCTAAACCACTGGCCCCATCATTGCTAGTAATAGGCTCATCTAGGATGAATATCAAGATGCCATGGGTAGAAATGTCTCGGTGATGGTGCTAGTAGCCTCCACTACCAAGTGTACCCAAATGATCACACTAAACTACTACAATAAGAATTCCAAGAACTCATGAGCCCTTGGTTGGAACGACATCACTTGGTGATCCACCAGCATATCTAGCTTAGGCATGCTGGGAAAGAGTTTTCTCATGCAACATAGGATGCCCATGAGCTCCACTATGATCAAAATAGGCTTCAATAGCACCTTGTAACTACCAAGAAACAAGCAAAAGATTAGTATATATACATAGATGAAAATTTTGGCATTAAATCATTAAAATAAGTTATCAAAATTAACACAATATAATACAAACTAGCAAAAAATTCTTAATTTTGGCAATACCCTCTAGGGCCTCACAGGTATAGGACATTAATGAATTCATTTGATGCACCTAGTACTCACTAGGGTACAACATTTTTTCATAGGCTTAGCATTACATTTTGCAATTTTAGCATCATGCATAGTTTATAAAATTTTGGAAAAATTTTCTACCTCTAGACTACCTTAGTGGAGAGCATAGTCCAAAAAATTGCAAATTTTTTTCTAACTCTAGGCTATCTCAGTGGAGAGCATAGTTCCAAAAATTGTAAAAATTTTCTAACTCTAGACTACCTCAATAGAGAGCATAGTTCCAAACTAAAAATTTTTCTAACTTCCAATGACACTCTCTATAAAGTTTAGTCTCAAAAAAATAAACTTTCAGGTTAGAAAAATTTCATCAAACACTTGGAAAAAAAATATTTTGTCAAACACTTAGTGACAACTACACTTGCAAGGCATGAGGAGCATAGTGTTAGTTGTGGCCATGGAAAGCATAGCCTCCAAGTGCCACTACCGCACTACCCTCTACTAGTCATGCCTTGCTATGGTGCTACGTGCTATGTTCACATCCACCATGTGCCATGCTCATGCCCTTTCACATGTTTTGTCCATTGCATCACTGTAATACTACACTCATCATGCCTACCAAGCCTGACCCTCTCCCCCTCCTCCATTACTATCTCTTTAAACAAGAAAAAGAAAAAATAGCTATGATGTGTGGTGGTAGCTGTGACCATTATAGCCATTACAACCGTGGCCTCCCCATACTTACACCATGTCATCCATGTGCAACGCCCAGTCCTTCCTATGTGATCCCAAAGAACCAAACAGAAACCCTTTTCTAGTACCAGAAAATTCAAAAAAAAATCCAAAACAATGTAGGGATAAACCCCTATTACGTCCCTTGCCTCTATGGTAGGCTTCTTCATGGCTTTCCCTCATGCCCTTGCCACTGTAGGAACACTTGCAACCTCACAATAGTGTGTAAAGGCCTAAAAACTAGCCCTTATGTGCCCCAAACTCTAACCCACATGTCTACCCCAGCCAATGTGCCTCAAAAACCCCTACTACCAACCTTGCAAGCCTACAACCCTAGAACCCCTATGCACAACCACTATGCCCACCCTATGCCAGATAGCAATAGACATTTTCCCTATAGTTATGTCATAAAATGTAATGCACCATCCTTCCAAATTTTCCATCTAGCAAAAAAACCTCCCATGTGCAGTAGAAAAAAAATAAACACCCAAAACCCTCCCTACTATTATGCACATCCTTCCTACCATCACATTGTGCAAAAATGGTGTATGATAGTGGTGGCCATTGCCATGGTAGAGTGCACCAAAGATGTATGCTCCCAAACCCTCACTCTAAATAAAATTGGCAAAGAATGAACAAAAAAATGAGCAAAGTGGAGAGCATAGTTGATGTACCTAGCTAACATTGATGACCTCCTTTTCTCCACATGTGCCTATGGTAGGGAACCTAGTGCTCTCTCCCCTTTAGTAATGTTCATCAATCCTAGGTGTAGGCACCCACTCCGCTATGTCATTCTTCTCTAACTATGCTGTCCACTGGTAGTGTGTAATAATAACAACAAGACTATGCTCTAGACATCCCAATTGAAAGCAAGAAAATGAAAACTTAACCATGGTGCAAACATGCCTATATACCCTCCTAGGATCATTTAATGATCCACCAACCCAAGACTATGCTTAGACACCCTATGGAGAGAGTAGTTGGATGTGAGTGTAGTCATGTGAGAGCGTAGTCATCCAAACTTAGCCAAAAATTTCAATTTTTTACCACCTAGTGAATGCTTAGCAAATTTTTCTCCCTAATCATAGACAAACCTTCACAAAATAACACATATAACATGTCCATGATCTACTAAGACCTAAAACTAGTGTACGCATGTGCTATCAAGACATAAAACTGGTACAAACATACTTATGTTCCTTAATAACCTGCATGAATACTTTGGCAAATTTCATCACATTTCTTTCTCTTCATTTGTGCATATTAACTTCATTAAAATAGGTGGCACTTGATTTTTTTCTTATTCATTTTGTAGGAACATGACATGGCTATGTGCAAGCAAATGCTCTCACCTTTAGTCCTCATGGGACCGCATGGTGATATCAATTGATGCCTCACTAGGAAAGGCCTTTCTTGGTCACCAAGGCCTATGAAAATGGAGCATTCATGCTTGCTAATCTTGATGGAACTAAGTTTTCCAATCCAATGAACCATTTATACTTGAAGTCATACTATTCTTAGCATGCAATGCTACACATCAATCCAACAAGGTAAACATCTTTTGTCTACTACAACATTAAACTAGCATAGCATGTCTACTATGATGTTAAACTGGCACAACTTATCCTTGGGTCATGTCATTAAACTGGCATAGAAGCTCATCTTCTATGATGTTAAACTAGCATAGTAATTGTCCACTACAATGCTAAACTAGTGTAGTAGTTTGCCATGATGCTAAACTAGTGCAATAGTCTGCCACAATGCTAAACTAGCACAATAGTTAACCATAATGGTAAACAAGAATAGCATTTGTTCACTATGATATTAAACTAGCATACAATAGTTCACTAGGACTATAAGCTAGCATACAATGGTCTACCAAGATCTTAAATTAGGTTCATGTTCTACTAGGATATTAAACTAGTAGGGCTATGATCTACTAGGACCTTAAACTGGGTTTGCAGTCAACCACACATAATTCTACAAGAAAGCGAGTGAGTGGAACTCTAACTCCCCCACTTCCCACTTCTTTTCTACACCACATGGGTAGGGATTCTATAGTCCTAGATTGGAGCACCTACAACTAGTGTGACCTTTGGAGCACTTGCAACATCATCGACCCTCATCATTTTATTAGTTTTTTGAGCACTTGAAATCAGTGTAGCCTTTGGAGCACTTGTAGCATCATCAGCCCCTAGCATTTTACTAGCCATTTGAACACTTACAACTAGTCCAACCTTTGAATTATTTTTAGCATCTTTTCCCCCTACCATTTTATTTATATTATGTATTGTGTGTTTTTCTTTCCTTCTCAAAGTTGTGTTTGCAAGATGAATCACTAGGTGGTCATGCAAAGGTGCATCTCATCGTAACAACAAGTCACCACATTGCTCTAATGTTTGTGACTAGACTAGCTATTCCTCTTAATAGTGCACATCCCTACTACCCTATGATAGCCTACCTACATCGACCCTTATGTTCCAGTGCTCTTGCATTCCCCCACATAGTCAAGACTACAAGCCCCTTTAACACTCGATGTGTTGTGACTACATGACATCCTCTTCAAGTCAAATCATAGAACCCAAGGTAGACATAACATAAGTAATCTTGTGGGGAGCCTCTATTGCCTGGTCAAAGTCTAGGTGGATATAACACAAGTCATCTTAGGGAGGAAACACCTATCCTATAGATACGGCATAGTTTCACAAATATCAAAGCAAAGCCCATCCAATGGCACATAGTCCGCTTGATGGAAAGCACCTTGCAGTTAGCATTTAGCATTGTGTAGAACCCAAAGTAGGTTTTCCTTGTAGTAAGAAGTAGTAAGTAAAGAAAAAGAGTGTGGGCACATCCCCAAGAAATCCAACAACACTAGAATTTCACAACTGGTCCAACCCTAAATCCACACTAACTCTCTCATAAGTACTTTGATGAGAGGTCAAAGTTTTTAGAGGTAGTCGCCCTAGTAACATGGTCACCATTAGCTATGTTGACCCTACATCCTACATCATAACACCCTATTTGTACTTCATCTTCACTTTTATCCCTAGCAAATTATCTACACCTTTTACTCTCAGCATACCACTATCCACAACACTCTTAAGCATGGTGCAATGACATTCGATAAGATACTAAAGCGTGATGTTGGTGTTAGGCCCATTATGGTGCTTTTTTGTTCTTTGTTTAAATCTCTCGAGCCATTCCTCTAGACATCAACAAATAGGATCCAATGAAATACCATCAAATTTGCACTTTGAAGTCTCATCTACAAAATTTTTCTAAGTGTTGAGACTATGCTCATCATTGCCCTAAAGTGTAGTCAAGCATAGTCAACATGAAGGCTAGTTTTACAAGCATAGTCAACAAGTGTAGTCAAGCTAGCCACTACAAAAATTTCTAAGTGCTAAGACTACATTCTTCACTACCCTAGAGTGTAGTCAAGTGTAGTCAACTAGAAGCTAGTTTCTACAAGTTTTGACAAGTGCTGGGACTATGCTCATCCCCAGTCAAGATTGTAGTCAACCTTCAATGGTGAGAATAGTTAACACATAGCCATTCTTTACAAAATGTTTCTAAGTGTTGGACTACACTCCCCCCAAGTCCATAGTGTATTCAAGTGTAGCTAGCTAAAATAGCCTCTAAAGACCCTCACAAGGTAGTACCAGCACTCAGCTTAGCTCCAACGCACCTCTAGCAAGTGTAGTTAGCAAAATGCATTTTTGTTATATCGTCTTTTTGTGCCCAAAATTGTAACTATGCTCAAACCCACACAAAATAGTGGAGAGCATAGTCCTAGAGCATAGTCTCCAAAGTTGCATTTTTAGGTACATTGTGATCCTCTTAGCACATATACATGCAAGTGGAAGCGTAGTCATAGTCTTGCAGTCTTGTAGATTCTGGCAAAGCATACTAGAGCACAACACTACCATTATTAGTGGAGAGCATAGTTGGATGATAGTGTAGCTCTAACCATTCCATTTGCCACATGATAGTCACCACACATTTCATGCTAAATCTAACCCTATAAATACCCCCACCCTCAAAATTTTTAGGGTTGGCAAATTTGAGTTGGCAAATTTGAGCATTTGGCAAGATTCAAGCTTAGCAAGTTCGCAAATTTGGGAGTTTCCAAATTTGAGCATTGGCTCAAGATTCAAGGTTGGAAAATTTCCAAATTTGGGTAGGTGAAACCAAAGCATCAGCAAACCAAAGGCACACTAACAAATCAGAGAAAGGCAAAGTTGCAAACTACCACAGCTCATCGAAGTCCATTGGAACATTGTAGCCCACTACACATCATGGTAGCTAGCTTGACAAGCACAGACAATGGAAAAATGTTAGTATTTGCAACCAAACACTCCTAATACTATGACTACATTGTCCATTGTGCCTGTTGTACATGGCATACCTTCTTACCCCTTCTAGAGTTAACTATGCTCAATCTCATTTGGGGTGGTGTTTCATTCTCTTTCTATTTCTTTTCCTTTCTTTGCATTTTCAACATTTTTCTTACATTTTCTACTATTTTAACGCATGGCCATGCTTGGGAAATAATCTCTGCACATTGACACTTTCATTCTTTTCTAAGATCCTTGACTACACTCACCCCCACTAACATTGTTAACATCATTAACACCACTCGAACACTTAGAATTGTTTCAAATTAGCATCATGGCTAATCATGCTACACCCAAATTACATCTAGTAAGTCCCTCTTTGATTGAAAATACTATTTAGGGTACCCTATCTCTACCTCTAGTAGGCCCTTGCATGGACTTGCGATTAGGACTATACACCCATGGACCTCTTGGTCTTCTAGCCACTGATGTTTTCAGTCACCATATCCTTGGAAGTCATGGAGCTAGAATCTCATCAAGTTTGATATATTTTATGTTTTAGTATTTGTTTTAAGTCATGATCTTGGCTATTGGTTACCAACTAACTATATGTTATTGCATTTTAGGCCTTAGGAGACATTAGTAACCCTAGTAGTGAGGGTTGGAATGCCCCACCACCTCTTCCTATGGATGCTACTCAACAACCTCCTTGATTTTAGCTTGTTGGCTATCTATTCTTATTTTTATGTTGATGGCTATGATTAGCCAAGACTATGTTATGGATGGTTATTCTATGGCGTCATTGCTACACATTGTATTCATGGATATTTTAATTTTAAATCTAAATATTTGGATTTATTTTTGGCTATACAAATCTATAGTCACAAATGTTGTAAATGACTATGTTGATGTTTTTGTTGTAACATTAAATTAATGCAATAATAGGTTAAACAAAAGGAGATATCATAATGAAAGGAACATTTTCTATTTTTAGGCCATCATGGACACGAGTCATATTGTGTGACTATGGCTACTTTGCTAGTTTAGCATCTTTGTGGATGAGAATGCTAGTTTGAGGTCATAGTAGATCATAATTCCAAGGTTAGGCCTTAGAGGGCCATGGTGCTAGTTTTATGTCTTAGTAGATAGTATCTAAAAGAGACACTTTTTAATGTTCTAAGAATATAATTAAAAATAAAGAAAGGTTGTAGCATATAAGTAATACTGCAAATAAATTTAGGCTCCATGCATAAAATAATAAAGATATAATAAATTGCAAAAGAAGAAAAAATGCTATTTAGCTAGCATTACATCTAGTCATAAAGGTATGAGATAGTTAGGATAAACTTCACTTATGTAGACTCTTCCTAATATTTTCAAGATTAGGAAGTGAGTAAGGCCTATTCTACACAAACTTGTATTTGCCATCACCTTTGCTTAGTATGTTAAAAAGAAATTCATCCCATAGCATATCACATTACTTCTCATTATCAACACTAGTTGTCTTAGGTTCTTGCTCTTCATTTCTAGGAGCTTCTTCTTAAAGCTCCACTTTAGACCCTAGTTCTATGCCCATGTTGCTAACATCTAGGGGGGCTCCATTGTTACCATTAATGATGATTCCACCTCCTCCATAAGGATGGTGAATTTCTTGATCGATGGGCAAGGTGATAGCTTGTAATTAAGCCAACAAAGGTCTTCCCATAACAAGGTTGAATCCTGGTTTCTCTTTCACTACTAAGATGTTTGCTGTTGTAGGAAATTGATCTCTAGCTACAAACTCTAAAGAGATAGACCCCTTGATGGCAACTCCTGATCCATTGAAGGACTTAAGAGCTACAATGGTCATAGGTTGTACCTACTTAGTTAAGCCCAAACATTCAATGATGGTGCATGGGATGACTTTGGTTACTAATCCATCATCAACATGCATGCAATGTATTTTAAATTGTCCTATGTGTAGGGTTATGAATAGAGGGGTTGTAGTCACCTCATCGTTCTAGGGATTAACCATAATTTTTCTATTGCAATATGTTAAGGGTGTCGATTTATCCTCCCCTAGTGAGGGAGGAATCATTACTGCATGGATGACTTTCCCATTAGTAAGAATATCATCACTAATAGGTATGAAGGTCAACATTGTGACTAACGTCTCACAATGTGTGATATAAGTCATGATCAGGTTATATAAACTTAAGGTAGTATTTTTCTACTTCAAGGATTAATTAATCTGGTCCATTACACTGAGGGTGTTTTTTTCATTGATTGTGTGCTTATCATCCTAGTTCTACTTTACTTCCTCAATACGTTCCAAAAGGTAGACTTTAGTTTTAGGCTTTCATTGCTGTGACTCTTCTTTGTAATTTTGGTTGTGGGCTCTAGCATCCTACTATGGCTTGTTGGTTGAAGGAGATGGGGTAATGGAGGTCATTGGTATATCTTAAATGGGAGTTGGATTTGGTGACCCCACTTCCTTTCATGCCTCCTCCTACTTGTCTCCCTTGTTATCAAGCTTTTACTTATACTTCCTTTTTGGTTGGCTGAAATTTTTTAGTTGTTAGGCATTTGTTATAAGGAAGAGGAAATAACATTAGCTACCATAGGAGTTCATTATGCAATTGGTTGGGCTACAACTATTTAGCTTGTATTTGGTTGGGAGACCTTGATGAAAAAATATTCCCTTAGAGGTCTCCATGCTAGTACTCTCACAATGAAAGGAGGTCTTGAGCTATTGGAAGTTGAAGAAACTCTTTTATTATAGACGGGACTTGGATCACAAATTGTTCTCTAGTAGGTCTTTAGTTGTCATTAATGTTGAATGCTAAAATAGCATAAGGCTATCATTAGCATTCAAGGAATATTTTTAGACCTACATTGACTTATTTTGTGGTCAAACTAGGTTGGAAGCATCTAAGACTAGTTTCCCCCTATCTATCATCTTTTGTAGGTCATCCTTTAGTGCAAAGAAGAAATTTGTATAATGAATGGATAGTTGATGATAATGGTAGAAGTGGTCTAGTTTGAAGTATCTCAGCATTAATGGATCATCTTTCATTTCCCAATGGGGATCTTTGACTATTTCACATATTTTCTCATGTTTCTTTTGAGTGGCTTCAATCATTTGTTTATGTTGCATGCACCCACTTCTTAATAGTTGATCAAGTAACTTGGATGGTTTTAGTGGCAACTTAATGTACTTAGACCTATCCTTCCTTTTGAAGTTAGGTCTATTTGTTATTGATGTATTCATTCTAGAAGTTGAAGGTTGGTTACTATGGTCATTGGTGGGGGTTTTAGGTGAAACACCATGAAATTTTGAGACATCAATGATTCAGCAAGGTCTCGAAGTTTAGGCAAGGATTTTTGCAAGTGGGACATCTTAGCAAGTCTTCTTTTTTCAACTAAGGGCCTACTATGCTACACTACACAACTTAGCATAGTAGACTCTAGGAGAACAGAATAGAACAAGGGATGCACAGCAATAACACTTCAACTTCACAAGTTAGCCATGTTCAAAAATTTTATCTTTTTCCATATTACGTCGTGTTATGCTATGTAGCGTAATGCAACATAAGGAAAGCAACATAATTGACTTAGTCTTAGCAACAAATATAACGAAATTCAGGTAGTAGCAGTTATTATGCTACGATACGCTTCCCAGTGTATCACAGGATAGTTTATTCAGTGCCAGAGACAAGGTCAAATGAACTATTTTCTTCAAGGGTGGTTACGCTATACTACACTTCAGAGCATAGCACAGCATAGCGTTAGAAGCTTTAGCTACGCACATCAAGTCAATGGTATTTTGTGGACCCAAGACAAGCATCATCTAAACCATGTTCTTCTCTTAACCCTAATCTTATAAATACCCCAGCGAACAATGCTCAATGGGTTGACAATTTTTGGCATTTTTGGAAAACAAATTGCTGAGACGAAGAGAAAGGGTTGCCAATAGAAGAGCATTGATGGTGACAAAGAGAAGCTTTTGACTAGAGACTCCAAGTTAGCAAACATTTTACTTCGAGCTTGACTCCCTTGCACCTAGACTCGCTAGTGAACAAGGTAGATTAGCCTTTGCTTGTTTAATCTTTAAATAGATTCTTGTTGGTGGTAGACACCTCGTTCAAACTGAAGTTTGCTTGTAAATCCTGTTGTATCCATCATATTTATCTATAATATGGATCCCAGATCTCGGGGTCATACATTTCCAAATTCAATTCATTGCACCTTGTTGTACCGCCTGAAATCGTCGATCACTGGCTGGAAGGAAACAAAGACTATGGGATCGCAGGACGCGCACAAAAGACCCTGCCTTCGCCTAAGGAAGAGCTGGAATGCACGAAGGTAGATTACCTTGGGTGATCCGTACGCAGATCAGACAAGGATTTACCCGCATGTATGCCGAAGTGCTATACGCTGGGTTATGCGTAAACAGCGTAAACAAGCGTAAACAAGATCGTAAACGGCATAGCAGATATGACCAGGGCGTAAACATAAATGAGCATAAACAGAAACCATGCAAGAAATTATCATAAACTATAAATTATGAACAATGGTATTACAGAGTCGAAGTACAGTGCACTAGTCTAACGCAGTTGTGATGAACACAAGGCGGACGAAAAGCCCCGGTGAATGCAGAGACGGCTGGGCTGGTATACGCTGTAGGCACGGCATAGAGACTGTGCACAACATACAAGTTTTCCAGCGTAAGAGGCTTTCAGCTCTGGTGCATAGCGTAAATGTCTCTGGTATGCTCTGGGATTTTTTCCAACCTCCTGGGTGAAGTGGAAAAGTGGGGTTTTTATACCGGTTGTTACACTAGACTTAGGTTAGGAGACATGTGGCGCGTTGACCGGGTGCATACAATTTACAAATATACAACATATTACATCTGCTGGGCGTATACGCTACATCAAGCTGACGTACACGCTGGGCGTATACACTGGACATGCTGGGCATGTGAACTCGGGTGGAGATGCCATGGACGCTGGGCATACACGCCGAAAATGGCTGGGCGTATACGCTGACAGCTGCCGACTTGCTTCAATTCTTGCTCTTCGGTGCTGTCTCCATTCTGTCATTGAGACTTCATCGTCGGGCATGTGCATCTGCGGTGCCGAGCGTACAGGCAAGACGTGTTCATTTGGCACGTAATTCAGATGTCTGCTGGGTGTATACGCCAGGCGTATACGCTGTTGATGCTGGGCATATACCCTGGGCGTATACTCTGGTAATGCACTTAGCGAAAAGTAAGCCTTTTGACTTCGAAAGTTGCAATGTGCGACGCTAAATGTAGCTGTTGCCGTTTGTGGGTCCCAGGGACCTGCTTCTTGCTGGGGAAGCACTAAGCTTGAAATTTTATGGTGTTTCATTGGCCCCTCTTTGTTGATGCTTGGAGGAATCTACCCGAGAAGCATTGACAAAGAAGTGCAAAACACCACAAGCAACTTGATATAGACTTTGTTCTTTGCCACATGACTAGATGTCATCGCACCGTGTTCGGTAGTACATGGGATTGAAAAAGGGCAATTTGTAGCTGATAGGAGAAGAGAGATTGTGGAGAGTGGCGACTCCCCAAGAAATTATACTGGGAGATGGGGTGCCCAGGTGTGCGGCATGCTGGTCCTTGCCAATAGCCATTGTTTAGTAGACTCGGAGTTCAGACATGCGATGGGTGTCCTTTGGCGGGACAAGGCTCCTGATTAGTGTTCAAGAGCACTTGTTGGCAAGACCAAAGCCACGAGGAGTTGTGTTACATGCTTTGGAGGAACAGGGCCCATGTTTAATGTTTAGGGGAACTTGTTGGCGGAGAGCAAGAGCCATGCAACTATATGCTTCTTAACCATTTTAGATATGAGTACTTGGTTTTGAGACAACTACCCTCCCACCTGGGGCTTATATGGGAAGTGCCAGGAGTCTTGTTTTTTTTTTTTTTTTGGAAATTCTAAACTCTGCATTGATTTTGTACTCATGTGTGACAATACGTGACAACATGTTAAAAATTTTGGGTGTACTGGATGTATCAGAGGTATGGTTGAATAAAATGTGTTTGTGAACAGATAGGGAATGGGTCGGTGAATGGGGATGCACTAGTGAACGGTTTGATTTTGTCATGCGTGCTATGAACATTGTCCCATCTTGTTGCTTGCGATGAGATGCATTCTTGTGCGAAAACCTCTGGGTGTCATCTTGCAAACACAACTCCAAGAAGACAAGAAAACCATGAGTGAATGATCGAGCCCAGACTTACATGGCGGCAGATTGTATGTCGATAGCAGCAGTGTTGGTAGAATCTACTGATGGCGGGTGATGCAGTGATGAAGCGTGAATGTGGTGGCAGATTCATGAACCAGCAATGAACTTGCTAGTTTATAGTCTTGGAAGACTATCATGGGTTAGTTTTATGTCGTAACCTGTTGGACATTTCCCGTTTAGCGTCGTGGCAGACGTTACATTGCCAGTTTTTAGTCTTAGCGGACTATGAGGAGACAAGCTAGTTTATAGTCTTAGCGGACTCCGATGGTTGTGACAGTGGTAGTTTACTGTTGTGCCAGACGAGTGCTATTTTATCATCATTGCGGACACTGTGGGGTATCAGTTTACCGTCATGATCCCAGGACGAGCTGTGGTGTTAGTTTTAAGTCATAACCAAGGACTGTTCTGTGGTATCAGTTTACCATCATGATCCCAGGACGAGCTATGGTATCGGTTTATAGTCATGATTCTAGGACTTTCTGTGGTATCGGTTTATAGTCATGACCTTTCACGCTTTTTGTTTTACTAGTCTCAACTTTGGGTCAAGGATAATATTGTGTTGGACAATTCAGGGATCTAGCCCAGGCATGTCTGTGTAGGACCAAGCGAATGCTTTCATATTTTCCCTAAGCACATTCTTGATGTTTTTGGCTAATGGCGATTGTAATAAGGCGCTTAACTTTAGCATTTTGGTTTCTCCATCGGGCATGACGATGGGAGTTTCAGACAATGGGTCTTGAGTGATATTCTTGGCCTCTATGTCAAGAAATTTTGTCATGTCTTTGTAATCGTCTGTTACTTGCTGTGTTGAGGCTATGGTTGCATTGTCCGTTGGTGAACTCAAGTTGATGAGATTTATGTTAATGTCTCGTGTAATTTTGCCATATGGTTCATCAATGATTAACGGTGTGGTTAAATGCTGGCTGTCCATTGAGCTTGCTCCTTGCAATAAACAGAGAGAGGAGTAAGAAAGAGGGAGATCGTTCTATGCCTTTTGATGATTTTAAACTATGTGTACATGCATAATGGTGGATTATCGTCACACCGGGACGCATACCAGTTTAATGCATTACCGGGCGTTGAGTGGAAGTTTAAGGCCTTACCAGGCCATAAGTGGTAGTTTAAGGCCTTACCAAGTTGTAGGTGGATAAGGATATGGCAATTTAAGGCCGTACTAGGGCAATATGGCAATTTAAACTAGAACATTCAGAGTAAATGTGTAAAATGGGGTCCATGGAGGAACCAAGATGTAGCAATCTCTATTTTAATAATGTTTATTAGTTTTATTATATATGTTTTTTTTATCTTTTGCTTGAAAAATAAGGAAAAAGGCGAAAAAAAAGAAAAAAGACGTAACGGCGGCGTCAGCGTCAGCGTCAGCGTTAGCGCAGCGGAGTGTCAACGTCAGCGGAATGCTATAAAAGGGGGTGGGTCCATTTGCTTTACTTTGAAAGCGACAGAGCGTAAGTGACAGCGTAAACTGTTAAAGCGTAAGCGTGAACTACATTGCCTTAGCATCAGCGTAAATTTCCTCGTGAGCATAGACGTCGAAGAATAACCCCAGCGTAGATGTGCAACATTAAACCCCAACATAGACACAGAGTGCAAACTTGCAAGCGTTAGCGTAGACACTTCTCTTCAGCGTAAATGTGTATCGTCAGCATAAATAGGCCCAGATGGGCAAGGGCAAAGAAGTGGAGGGTTAGGGGAGGAAGGGTCTCGACTTGACCTTCGCGGAGGAGACGGAGGCTATGCTGCAGGGCCTGCCAAGGCCAAGGATATCATCCTGGCCCGTGACATCCCACAGGTAGGCTCTAATCTTTTTCTCTGATTATTTCTATTCTTTATCTTGTATAGCATAGACACTCTTGGCGTATACGCCGAGTGTAGAGATTTTTTAGGCGTATGGGGTTTTGCAGCGTATACGCTGAGTGTCACTTTGTAGCGTAAGCCATGGTGTCATGAGTTTTTTGTGCAGTCTTGTCAGTGTGATTTGTTTGTTTTATCAGCGTAAACTCTTTACTATGATGGCGTACATGCCGAGGGTTTATTCGGCGTATATGCTGTTAGTCTACATTTATCTTTCAGCGTGTTTTTTCTGTTTCCGATGTAAACTTGTTTATTCCATGCTGGCGTATATTATTTACGCTTAAATCTAGCTGCGGCGTATATGCTGAGGGTCTCGTCGACGTATACGCTAAGGGTTTTGTCAGCATATACGCTAAGGGTAGGATAGTTCATGTCCGGGGTATATGCTGAGCTAGGCAGCGTATACGCTCAGTGTATACACTGAGTTTGGACCACATTTTTGTGCTAAGTGTGAACGGTTTCGCCAGCGTATACGTTGGTCTATGTGGCGTATACGTTGAATGCAAACAGTTAGTAAAAGTTTTCCAGATTTTTAAGTGTCGATTTATGATGTAAAATTTTGCATTTCGATCTAATCTGTCGTGCTATCATGATTGTTTCTAGGGACAGCAAGCGCTTCCTCATCGTTGTTGAACTTGTCGAGGTATTAACATGGGTCGACCTTGTTGAGGAAGGCGAGATTCCCCCGGACTTGACCGTGGATGATAACGGGGTTTGGTTTACGGGAGGTGCGTGTGGATTTTTGTCCTTCCTATTGGACAATTTCGAGGTGGCTATCTGGTCCAACTTTGATGAGGTGACTGCACGGAGCATGCTTGAGGAGATGTTGCTGGGGGCTGTAGAGGGTGTCACGGTTTTTATACAGGACATTGATGAGGGGCCTTTGGTTAACGAAGATGGTACTACCTGTGGGCCCCGATCTACGTGCCCATTAATGCACGTGTGGGAACTATTGCCACGAGGGTTGGATTATCTCAACAATACATTATTCATAGTTTCTTGTGCGCATACATTATTCCAGAACCCTCCCGGTATAGTGTATCGAGTGGCCAAGTAGGAATGTTTGAGCTTACTATTTCCTTTTGCTGTTTACCATTTTCTTCTTGTCTTGACCCATATTTGCTTACAAGCCGAAGACGAACCTGAATGAGACACTCATTGAAGATGAAGGATTAGCCCTTGCTCGCACTGCTCTGGAGGCATTTATGACAAGCCCCACCCTTCGTGGGACCGTACTAGGTCAAACGAAGGGTTCGATGGTCCATTTTCATAAGCGGTTCTCCAAAGCGTTTGCGATGTACAAGGCTCGTGGGTGGCTTCATGAAGACTGGACTGACAATGGGCCAGTCTTCCCTCGTGACCTTGGCAGCACATCTAGATCTGCCACTAACGGTAAACGATAACATTTCCTAGATGTGTTAGTGGGTTTGTCTAATTGTTTTGATTTACGCTGATACGACCATTTTAAATTGCTTTTACAGTTGATGTACCTTCTGGTGAGGATCCGGTGACCACTGGGCGAACTGAGACGACTTTGTCGATGAAGTTCGGGGGGGGTGGCTAAGGCCCAGAAGTGGTTGCGTAATTGTGCTCCTCCATCCTTCGCTCATTGCCTAGATGACGCTAGCCTCATGGAGCTTTTTATGACCCCGAGTCTTGACGTTTCCATTGGGGAGATGATCGGGATTGTAGACTCCTTTAATGAGTCTATCTCATACTACAGCACCCAGATTAAGGGTCTGAAGGTAGTTTTCCACCTGTCACCCGAGTTCTTTTTGAACCTATTTGGCGTACCGGCAGATGGCTTGAATGTAGTACTAGATAGAGCTCATAAGGAGCTCCAGACAATTCAGGAGTTGGAAGATTGGCTAGGCATGGCCAAGGGTGCGAAGGGATTCCCAGTGCAGGGGAAAGAAAAAGTTGTAGAAGTGAACGAACTATATCCCCTGTTCAAAGCACAAGTATTCCCCAAAACTCTTTCCCATGTGAGGTGCCTTGGGGTTGAGGCTGTTCGTGTCATGCGAACTATTTTGGAAACAGGCATGCGATATAACTGGGCACGATTTTTGTTGTTGGGTATGCACAAGGAGATAGTGCGGTTGCGCTCGAATGTCGATGCACAATCCCATTTCACCTTCGCATTCTTTGCTGGTTATCTTCACCGTTTTGCCAAGTTCTTGGTGGTTCACGCAGACAACAAGTTTGTTCTGCGGGATCGGGGTCAACTATCCCGCCCATGGATCAATCACTTGTATGATACAGCCAAGTCCCAAGATGCACCTAAAGGCATTGATGAATCCGCTTCTATTACCACAGGGGGATCATCTGGTGGTTCAATCCACACACATGATAGTTTGGGGTTGGAGCTAGATGAGGTACCCTACATTGCTAGAAGGGTAGAACGGGTCATCAAGGAAACCATTGGCCAAGCTAAAGCAAAGCTAAAGAGGCCTGAGTGCCTAGCTGAGGAAGTCTCTGGTGTGAACCAGCCACGCGTGAAGCGAATACGCTTCAAGATGCCTGGTAGGCGGACCTCGCCCGTTTATCGTTTTCATTTTGTTTATAAGTTTTACCTTAATCGGTTACGTGTTATCGATGTTTTTGGCTTGATTTTGAAACAGTGAGGAAGTAGGCTCTAGAGACTATTACTAAGGAGGAGGAGATCAATATGGAGAAAAACAACAAGGAGGACCGTACAGAGAAGAGCCAGGGTGGAGAGACGGAGGAGTTAAAGGAGAAAACCACGGAAACTGAGCCATTGGATGACCAGGGTGGTGTTAATCAAGTGTTCCGCAGGTTTCTTCAGGGAGACTTGGATCTGGGTGATCCCCCAGAAGGTGACAAGGATCATGGTATGTTTTTCTCTTTATCTTATTTCAATTTCGCCTATCAGTCATCATTTTTGTGGTATATTTTTTTTTATGTTTTTCATTTTTATCTTGTCCAGATAAAGGTAGCAAGACCAGGACGGTGTGTTTGGATGTACTGATGAAGACGGTTCCCCCAGAGAGGACCACTGAGGTTAGTTCATCGCGTACCCATGAGCCATTTACTTGGTCTGAAATGCCAAGCAAAATGGATTTTGTGGCTAGACTCATGGAAGAAGTCGTTGAACGGATCCAGGAGGCTGACCCTGACATAGGTATACATTATTTAAATGTTTGGAACTTCACATCCTGTTTATATTGTCCTAACATTTGTATTTTTCACGTGGGCAGGTGCTAAATTGAGATGGGATCCCTATGAAAGTGTTAGCATAGACAGTTTAACTGCACTTTTCCCAGAAGTGGAACATGTGCCAAGGCCTGTTTATGATGGAGTTGCGGAAGGCTTTGTGCATAATGCTAAGACCTGTAGGCGTTCCATTGAGCAGTTGTGGCTACAAATTCAAGTAAAAGAAAGGGAAGTCTCTAAGTTGTCGATGGAACATGACGATCTGAAGGCCCAGTACGAGTTTGTTGCTGCTAGGCTAAGCGGTGATCACTCTTGGCGAATGTCTGAGGTCACGTATACAAGATATTAGAATTTACTGAATCGTCATGCATCGTTGACTTGGAGAATGGCAGAGCGCAAAGCCCAAATTGATCTCCTGAACCTTAAATGTCAAGATTGGAAAGCCTTTGCTTCCAAGGTTTGTAAGTGGGGTTAGGATGAGAAAAGTCACAAACATTACTACAAGAAGTCGCTAAAAGAGGTCTATTGAAAAGTGGCAACTAGAGATGTTTGTGGAGGATTTGGGCTTGCGTTCTGCTTTCCATACTTTTGCTCAGAATACAACTGTGGAAATGGGGTCACCTATGAGGGTAATCACAAATGCTTCTGGGGAAGTGTCAGTTGGCGAATTCCCTCTAAAACGTCCTACCTGGTCAGCTGTCGACAAAGGAAAAACCTTGGCAGACGTTGACTTAGGCCTGGATGGCACAGACTGGGCCAGCATTTCAGAAGAAGAAATCCTTCATCGACTGGAGTTCGGCTTAGAGGGATCTCCCATGGTAAGCATCTTATATTTATGAAATTAGTTTACTGAATAGTATTTAAATCTTTGACATTCACTTATTCTTATGTTGGTTGTTCTTTTGGTATTTTCAAGATGAAGATGGCGATGATGCTCAGGAAGCTGGCCCCAGTGGAGCAGGGGCCTCTGATGCTGGTGGATCTAAAGGGGATGATCCTCCCGTCCCGGATGCTTAGGATTTTTTAGTTTTTAAGATTTTTGTTGTTTTTTAACTCTGACTCAGACTGATATGGGAATTGTAATTTGTGAAAATTTTGAGATGACGAAAACAGTTGACACGTATAATTGTACAACATTGCATGTAAGAAAATTTTTGCTGATTTTGACTTTAATTGTAAACACGACGCAGCAGTGAAAAGATGTTTTGGCTTGCTTTTCTGTTTTATTTTAAATGTAAAGCGGAGATGTGATTGTAAATGCTGAACAAAAAGGAGAACAAAGTATGCATGCATGAACTAGTTTAAGGCCATTTCAGGCCACCAGTCGTAAACGAAGAACATTCTAAATGACACGGGCAGATTTTTTTTCTGTTGGCTGATCATTGCTGATCATGGCTAGTTTTATGTCTTTGCAGATGTGATACTTTAACGTTGTTTCAGACATGGAGGGTAGTTTAGTAATAATAATAATTTTTTTTTTATTTATCATAGTTTAGTGTCATTTCGGATGGATGGTAGTTTAACGTCATTTCGGACATGTTATAGTTTAATGTCATTTCGGACTAAAGTGTTGATATTATTGTAATAATTTTTTGATTTTTTTCTTTTTAAGGTTAGGAGATATGTCAACCAGGATGATTCTGTATTCAGTGTCCCCTTCACTGATTACGTTAAATGGTAATTCAGCCCAAGGGACATCTGATGGAATGGATTCCGTGTCAATGTCTTCAGATGCTTTAATGGTTGGTGAGGGTTCTGTGTTATTTTCCATTTGAGAGGTTGCGTGTACAATGTCAGACGTGGGTGTTTCTATTTTAGGAGGCTTTTGTTCTATGTTCGAAGGTTTATTGCTTGCCAGTGGGTGAGCATTTTTATCGTTTCTTTTAGGCTATTCAAGCTCGACTTCTAATCCTTGGTCCATGTTCACATGTGATGAGATAATAGGCATAGTGGCTTCCCCGTGTATGACGATTTCACCACCTTCATAAGGCAGATGGATCTCCTGATGTACAGGGGAAGAGACAGCTCTTATTTGGGCCAACTAGGGTCTTCCTAATATCAGGTTGAAGCCTGGCATCTCATCGACTACTAGGAATTCAGCAGATGTAGGGAACTGGTCCCCCGCTATGAAGTCTAAGGTTATTGTGCCTTTTACCATTACGCGTGACCCACTGAACGACTTTAAACATGTAGTCGTGGTTGGTTTAATTAATTCAGTAAGCCCCAATTATTTGACGATGCAATATGGTACGACATTTGTTGTAGCTCCATCGTCTACATGGATCCTATGTATCTTGAATTGGTTGATACGTATCGTTATGAACATAGGGGTTGTTGTTATTTCTCCTATTTTCTTGTCCACCTTAATGTTGTCATCATGGAAGCTCAAGGGTTTAGGAGTGGTCCCGTGAGACAAGTACATTACTGCATGGATGGTGGGCTCATTTGGGGGCAAGTCCTCACTTACCGGGATCAATGTTAAGATGCGTACTAGAGCTTCTCGATGTGTTTGAAATGTTAACACCAAGTCATACAAGCTCAACGAAGTATTCTTTTGCTTCAATGCTTGGGTTACTTGTGTCAAGGCTGTTGCCAAATCTTTACTGTTTGGAGTGTTTTTATCAATGATAACTGGGTCCATTGGGCCCAACAGTTTTATCTCATGTTTTGTTGGTTTGTCATTTTTGTTCGAGGCTGTCGTTTTAAGCGGTTCATATTTTTCAGATGATTCGCCTTAATTACCTGCATCCAATTGGTTGTTAGGTGACAACATAGGCACAGAATTAAGTGGAATGGGTTTAGGTGGCCCCAGAGCTAACCGTTGGTGTTCTTTCTCCATACGTTCACGTGTAAGCCTATCTGCTAGGCGTTCTCGTGTGTGGCATGGAGGTAGGCCTGGTCTTGGAGCCTTGGGCCACTCTAGGATTTGCACCACATACGGAGCTGGGCGGGGTTGCGGTTGTGCCGTTGGATGTGACTGGTTAGAAGGTTGGCCAGGGACCCTAATGATGTAGGGGCTGGGCTGGCCTAGCGCTCGTGAGATGGAGGTTTGGTAATCATTAGGAGTTTTGGGTATCCTAACGACATACGGAGTTGGTTATGGTTGAGGCTAGACCTTCGTTGTTGCGACCACGGGTGATACCCGGACTACAAAAGGGGTAGGCCGAGTATGAGGGGTTGATGCATTCGAGGGGACGACAGGAGGGACACGCACTACATACGGTTTGTTCCGTGTCATGGTGTTAGGCATGGACGTGGGCACAGCGGGGGGAATCTGAACTACGAATGGCCTATTAGGTGTTTCCTATTTATACTGGGGATAGACAGTGTTAATGTTAGGCACTTCAGAATCATCATCAAGGTGGATTGTATTAATGATGTATGGTGCCTCTTTGGTGTTCAGCGGGTCTTTGTATACCCCCATGGCTTGATTCTGCGGTTGGACTGGGTTGGCCTCATCAAAAGTGATTTGGCCTTCATCGATCATCTGTTGAATATCCTATTCAAGGTGAAACAGTAGTCTATACCATGTCCATTTCATTGATGGTAGTCGCAAAAGTGATCCATTCTGAAGCCTTTGGGTATGGGAGGCTCATCCAGCGTTGCTAAACTTGGGTTCTGAACGAGTTGGCAAAACCGGTCATGTCTCTGGATGGCCACAGGGGACAACTATTTATGCTTCATCAGCCCAGCCTTCAGGAGTTGATCAAAGAGCTAGAAAGGCTTCATTGGCAGAGGCGTGTATTGCGAGGGTTCTTTCCTCTCGAAGTTTCGCGTACGGTTCGTTGGGTTTTGCGATGATGATGATTCTGGCATGGCTGTGGGAGTTGGTTTATTGTAGTTAGTAGGGGCTGCGGGTGGTTTGTTTTGTTGTTGTGCCCCTGCTATCGCCGCTATAGTTGCCTTAGCCTTCTCTTTATCTTTTGTGGTGTGTTGATTCTTAAAGGCTAGGTATGCAGGGTCATGGCTGTTTTGGGCCGCTTCTTCTATGTTTTTAATTTGTACAAATGCTGGGTTAAGATCATGCACATTAAGGTAATACAACTTGGATTTAAAGAAATCGTTAACAACTCCTTTTAGAATAGTAAGCAGGTAGGTCTGGGAGATTGGCTCATGCAGTTCGTTGAGAGCGGTGCTCCACCTCTGAATAAATTCCTATACAGGTTCAAGCGGTGCTTGCTTAACCTGTATGAGGCTGTCCAGGGTGGCCTCGGGTTTCAAGTTGTACTTGAATCGAGTCATGAACTGGTGTAATAGGTCTTCCAAGGAGAAGATGGAATTCCTTGGCAGGGCCCAATACCAATCAAGTGCCCTCCCTGCGATGGACATGGGGAACACTCGGAGAATGGAGTGGGGCCATGCCTGGAGCAGCGCATTCTAGCCTAAATGTTATCAAGTGTGCATTGGGATCTGTCTCCCCATTGTATTTGGTTAGTGTTGGTAAGGGAACACCTTTGGGCAAGGTTAATGGTGGGACTAATGAGCTGATGGGGTCATCTTGGTAGAAATCCACTACCTTCAGTTCCCCATCGGTAGCTATTTTGAGGCATTTTACCTCGTTAGCTAATTCTTGCATTAGTTTCTTGGCATCCGCCCAATCTTGGGCACTTGGTAACATGGCAACTGGAGGTTGTGCTATATTATATGGGTTAGACTGTTGGACGGTGGGTTGGAAAGCAAAAAGTTGTGCGACCGGAGGTTGCACTTGTGGCACGTGATAGGGGGGAGGCTGTGGTTGCTATGGCGGTGGCTGTACTGGTGGAATGTTGGCTGGTTGCACCATATGAGGTGGGATATTATAGTGAGGAGGTTGATGTTGCTGTGGTTGAACGCCCATTGTTACCCGTTGTGTAGCTACGTTTTGTGTAGGGACCCCCTGTTGAGTTACGACAGTAGAAGGGGCTGTATGCGTTTGAATGTGCGGGATGTAGTGAGCAGATGTGGATGTCGGTATTACATGTGGCATCCCTATCACTCGAGGTGGGGGTGTTGCTTCCACGTTATCACGAGGAGGCGGTGCTTGTGACGATGGGTCGGCTGCTGCATCGGGGATGATGGCAAGAGGGAGCATGCTGAATTGCGGATCAGTTGGAGGTGGCACATGAGGAAATGAGGATGTGTGCGATGGAGGCATTTGTGTGTGAGTTAATCTGAGGGGTTGGATGGGTAGGATCTCCCCTATACTAGGATGAAAAATGGGGTTAACCTGTGCTTGTGGGCTCAGAGTGTGGTAAGAATCCTCTTGTTCAGATTGAGCGGAAAATTCGTCCTATTCCTCTAGTTGGGACTCTAGTGCGGGCTGATCCAAGGAGTATCTCCTTTGTAGGAGGAGCCATGTGACAAGCTCTGAATACTACTCCGGAACAGGGATGACATCATATGGTGAGGGGATGAACTCATGTCCCCCTCTGTAAAAGAATTCGAACTACCTCTTTACCTCCAGTTCGGCTCGGTCTACAACCAGGCCAGCTTGTATCTTGATGCATATAAAGTTATACTAATCCTGAGTTATGATGTCGGAGGTCGGGTCACTCCCTTGTAACCTTAGGGACCGGCGAGGTCCCACGGTGGGTTGTATTCCCAGGTGTTGCATGGCAGGCTGTTGGACAACCATGGTGTCCATGACGTCGGTTATTTGAGCTGTTGCAGCAGTGGTGTTCACGGGGTTCATGATGAATTGTTAAGGGTGACACGGGGTAGAGGAGTGAAATTAGTGTACTTGGTACAACGTAAACTAAGGGACAGAGTGCAGCGTATACGCTTCAACGTTCAGCATATGGCATCAGCGTAGATAGCGTATACAGCGTAAGGGGTGGAGCGTATACGCTAGGTAGCGTATACAGCTTTGGCGTAAACAAAGTACAACGTAAATAGAGTACAACGTGAATAGGATAGAGCGTAAAACAGACTAGGGCGTAAACAAAGTACGGCATAAAACAAGACGGCATAAAAAAGGCTCAGCGTAAAACTAGACAAAGCGTAAACAGAATACAACATAAATGATGCTCAGCGTATGACAAAGGACAGCATAAATACTGAACAGCGTAGATGCTAGACCGTTCGCAGGATGCGTTCAGGCTAGGTTGCGTAGACGCTGGGGTTTCTGTGGACAGTCCACGTGAAGTTGGCAGCGTATACGCTGAAAGACTTGCAGAGTTTGACATAGAGCAATGAAAACTCTGACGAGCATAGACGCTGGTAAGCGTGCAGGCAAGGTTTTCAGACGAGGCTGGGGTTCCAGCAGAAAAGGGCATGGTTGGTGGCGTATACGCCCAACAACGTAGATGCTAATAAGTTTGCAAGTAAGTTTTTTGGGAGGCCCTCCTTCTAGCGCCAATTTCTGTACCGCTTGAAATCGTCGGTCACCGGCTGGAAGGAAATAGAGATCATGGGATCACAGGATGTGCACAGAAGACCCTGCCTTCACCTGAGGGCAAGCTGGAATGCACGAAGGTATAGTACCTTGGGTGGTCCGCATGCGGATCAGACAAGGATTTACCCGCACGTATGCCGAAGTGCTATACGCTAGGTTATGCGTAAACAGGCGTAAACAAGAGTGTAAACGGCGTAGCAGATATGACCAAGGCATAAACGTAAATGAGCATAAACAGAAACCATGCAAGAAATTAGCGTAAACTGTAAACTGTAAACAATGGTATTACAGAGTCGAAGTACAGTGCACCGGTCTAATGCAGTTGTGATGAACACAAGGCGGATGAAAAGCCCTTGTGAATGCAGGGACGGCTGGGCTGGTATACGCTGTAGGCATGACATAGAGACTGTGCACAGCATATAGGTTTTCCAGTGTAAGAGGGTTTCAGCTCTAGTGCTCAGCGTAAATGTCTCTGGTATGCTCTAGGATTTTTGCCAACCTCCTGGGTGAATTGGAAAAGTGGAGTTTTTATACCGGTTGTTACGCTAGACTCGGGTTAGAAGACATGTGGCGCGTTGACCGGGTGCATACAATTTACAAATATACAAAATATTACATCTGCTGGGTGTATACGCGGGGCGTATATGCTACATCAGGCTGGCGTACACGCTGGGCGTATACGCTGGACATGCTGGGCGTGTGAACTCGGGTGGAGATGCCATGGACGCTGGGCATACACACCGACAATGGTTGGGCGTATACGTCGGGCGTATATGCTGACGGCTGCCGACTTGCTTCAATTCTTACTCTTCGGTGCTGTCTCCATTCTATCATTGAGACTTCATCGTCGAGCATGTGCATCTGCGGTGCCGAGCGTACAGGCGAGGCATGTTCATTGGGCGTGTAAGTTAGATGTCTGCTGGGCGTATATGCCAGGCATATACACTCGGGATGTCAGGCATATACGCTGTTGATGCTGGGTGTATACGCTGTTGATGCTGGGCGTATACGCTGGTACTGCACTTAGCCAAAAGTAAGCCTTTTGACTCCGAAAGTTGCAATGTTCAACGCCAAATGTAGCTGTTGCCGTTTGTGGGTCCCAAGGACCTGCTTCTTGCTGGGGAAGCATTAAGCTCAAAATTTTGTGGTGTTTCACTTGTTTACATTGAATTTTACAACCATTTTGCATAATTTACATCACCTTCATTGCCTTCAAGATCTGATCTTGGAGCAGATCTCATTTTCTCATCAATCAATAATATATTTTCACATCAAATCGTTGCCTTGTTACATGATCGTTAACAAGGTTACTAATTAAGTAAGTTCCTATCTGATCGAAAAGACCATTTAGGGCACCTAGGATTTGTTTTATCTAGCACAACCCTTATGTGGATTTGAGGTTAAAACTATGTACATAGAAATCCCCTCGGTGTTTCCAGTAACCAACATTTTCTATCATTACAGTTTTTTGGTGCTAGAAGGAGGGCCTAAACCTCTGATTTGCATTTCATGGGTAGTCCTATAAGCTATTTGTACCCATTATTAACTAATGTAAATGTGATACCTCTGTGGTTGTTTACATGATCATGCGGTACAAATCAGTTGCTCTGATAATTCCTCTGGAATCCAGCAAGATAGAAAGCCCACATTTTCCTTTAACTTGCCTTTGCCTTTGTGATCTTTAGTCCTATTATCATTGTTTTCTAGCTACATAGAGAATGGTTGTATCGACCATAGCCATTACCACCGCTAACCTTGAAAACCCTTGGATGGTGCAGGTTATGCCTGCTGTTGTTGAGTCACCGGCTAGTCCGGTGTGGCCACGCCGATCTCTTAGGATTCAAAATAAAGAGCCTAAGGGACACGCTCAATGTACAAAACACTACAACTTCCTCTGTGCCAAGCTTGTAGGGAACCTACCCATGTACCCACAAGAATACGAGTTCATCTACTGTAACGGGAAGGAATTCGTTCCTTCATCTAATGCTTACATACCCCTAACGGACTAGCAAAAATGGATGCTAGATCAACTGTTAATGGCTAGGACATCACTGGAACAACGAGATGAGTTGTTCCATGATGAAGCATCCCACGATGGGAAAGAGGACCTAGATTCCTAATCCGAGGGAGGCAATCATGCTAGCTTTGTCATGGCTCCTCCCTCCATAGCGTCTTGTGTAAATCCACTGTTTATGGTCACTATGCCTTTATCATTGTCTATTGTCGACCATGTGGCACATGTGTCCCATCAGCATTTCTTCTCTCTGGCTACCCTTTTGGGTGTCATTCCTTCATAGAACATTCCTCTGCAGTCACAATCAACTAGCCCATCTCATTACATACTAGTGTCTACATCATTGTATGTGCACGTAGTACCTACTTTGCAATTACATACAGCTCAGGCATTCATCCCGGCTTTCGCTCTTGCACCATCACAATCAATGACAGGACCTGCCACTACCATGTGGTGGGTTTCAAGTACAACACCCTTGGTAGCACAATCTATGCAGATGTCCCATGTCACTCACCATCAACACCAAGTCTTGCAAGTAGTAAATATGACTATAGGGTCATTGTCTATACCCTCATCTATGCAAACAACGTATCCTATAGCACAATTGACCATAATCACCTCACCTACACCACCTACTGGGTGGTGGATGACATAGGCGGTACCGCCTGCAGGGATGGTTCTGATTGCATCATTCATAGGCCATGCTGTTGCCCCTATCCCACCACCCAGCATGGCTCCTCTTTCTATTCCACAATCAACCTCTTCATCCTTGGGTCTGGATCAAGCCTTCCAGCTTATTCAAACCCTTACCAAGGAGGTTAAACACCTCAAGGCTACCAGTTCTAACACAGTAAGGTCATGGAATTCTATCATGACGATCCTATCATTCTGACAATACCCACCTTGTCATTAACTCCTGGGATGCCACTTCCTTATTTTACAAAATATAATGGGGAATGCAATCCTAACGCTCATCTAGTTATCCTTAGGTTAGAGTCATTATTGCTATAATAATGGCCACATACCATCATCTATGTATTTGCTATGTCCCTAATGGGTAAAGCTTTAGATTGGTATCCTGCACTTCCACGGTCTTCCATCTCAACCTTGGAAGAGCTACTGACTCAGTTCGTAACTCGTTTCAAATACAACTTGAAACTAGAAGTTATGCTGGACTAGTTAATGGGAGTTAAGCAAGATCCACCCAAGCCAGTCCAAAATTTTATACAGTGGTGGAGCACCATCTTGAATGAAATCCATGAACCCATCGTGGAGGCCCATCTATTAGCAATCTTTAAGGGGGCAGTTAATGACTTTATTAAGTCTAAACTATGTTACCTTGCTCCCCACTCCCTCAGCCAAGCCTTTGCTCAGACTAAGAGCATTCAAGACGCAGCAGAGGCTAGCAAAGACCCATCATATGTGGTCTATAAAAATTTCCGCAACAAGAGCAAAGACAAGGGCAAAGCTACAACAAAAATAGTAGCAGCTGTGGTTGAAGGGGCCAAAAATAAAAGTAAAAAAAAGAAAGTATAAAGGGCACCTACTAAGGCCACAACTAGCTCAAACAACACCAATCAGGAAATAGCACCCGCCCTTGAGGCGTCCCCATAGTCGAAGCCTAATTTTCAGCATAAAGATCACTCAAAATAAACGGCTCTATCTGTAAAGCCTTCAAAACTTTTGAAGCAACTGCTGGGAACTAGCCACATTCAACACAAGAAGGTATCCAAGGAGGGTCTGAAATGCCATAGATGGCATTGTAAGCTACTCAAGAACCCCTCCTTGGCCCTGCCTAATGAACCACCAATCCCCAAGAACTTCAGGTCGTTGTTGCAACTACCACCAATTGTGTTGTCATGACACGAATTATTGCTGGGCATTGAAAGATGACATTCAACACATGACCAAGGTAGACTAATCCTAAATATCAGTAGTCCCATTCATCCAAAAAACTAGTTTATGCATGTGTACCAATACCCATTAAATGAAAATAATGTAGGGTACACTATCAATGTAGTGGGTACGGAAGGTGATGGCCAAGCACAGCCAAAGAAACCCTTTATGTTGCATGTGCCTCCTCACCCACCTTAGATGAAAAGCCCATCAACATTGACAGGTGCGGCTCAGCGATAACCTTTTTTCCTCTGAATCCCATCTCAGACTTTTGTTCCATAGCTAACTATCGTTAAAGCCATGGCCTAGCCCATGCCCACACCTAGGACACCTTTTGTCATTAGGGTACCAAAACCATCAGCTGCTCCTGCTATGTAGGGGAAAATCTCTAAGTCAACACCCCAATCACAACCTACTAGGAAAGGAGAAGGGTGTATGATAGATAACACAGCCAAGGACCACCTTATGCTGGGGTTTCCTAACCTTACACCCCTCGCCTTGATGCCCTTGTCCCCACTTTCCTCTTAAAAATATGACGTTATGCAAACACGACCATCTTCTCCCTGCCCAAGAAAATGCAATTCTCAACCAGAAATCGTTCCTCCTTGAGAGATTCGTCTCCTGGGATGAATGAAAGAAGAGAGGAGCAACAAAAAACTAGATCATGGGCATGATCTCCTTGACGCTTTTATGAAAGTTCAGCCTCTATGATTTGCTGATAACATCACAAAATCATCATGAAGCCATGGTTCGCATGTTAGCGTCCATACCCGTGGAAGAGAGCTTGCCAGCACATGAAGAAGCAATCCATTTGATTATTCTTCCCCCCGCTACTGAACAACCACAACCTTTCCAAATGAAATTTCATGGTGAGTCCATTAAGGATGACCTAGAAAATGGTCAGGTGACAACAACGCCCATGTTCATCACTATCTAGGTCGGCCAGTACAGAATCCGGTGAGTACACATAGATGACAGGGCCACTGCTAATGTCATTCCATTCCCCATAGTGGAAAAATTGGGTTTTCTTGACTAGATCAATCCCACGACAATGTCATGTTTGAAGTCATTTAACAGGGCATGAGTGCAAGTTAAGGGAATGATGCACATCAACTTTGTAGAAGGGGATCAATTCCCCACAAACGCAGTGTTCATCGCTGTCGAGGAGATGCCCAACTTCAACCTAATCTTAGGGAGGTCTTGGTTGGTTGAATTAAGGGCTATCTCATCATCCATTCACCAAGAAGTACACTTGCCCTATGCATAAGGGGAAGTGATAATCCACAGTGATAAGATGACTACTCAAGCTATCAACAATGTGGAGATGGAACAAGGTTCGGTGATTAAAATCCCTGAAGATCAAACCCCTGTCCCAATAGTTGAACAGGTTGACACAGTGGTCAATGAAAGCTTGACCTGTGTTGAACTACCCTTCCAAGGAGGAGATGGTAGCATAGAGAAGTGTTGTAATAAGCCTCCTCGTCCATACGCATTGCCAAACCTTAGAATGATTAAGAAGCAACTACGGAATTAATGAACAAATAGTCAGCATAACATGTTACATTGGTCCACATTACTTACTATTACGCTATTTACATTCTTTATCATTTCAAGTTACATTATCTATTGTTATGCTTCTTAAACTATTACTGGCTTGAAATGGCCTTAAACTAGTTATGGCCCGCTATGGCCTAAAACTGGCAATTCTGTTTATTCTTTTTCATGCACAATGGCCCAGCCCGAAATGGCCTTAAACTATTAGCAGCCCGTAGTGGCCTAAAATGTGTAACCTTTCTGATGATACATTTCCCTTCATAAACATCAAAAATCAAAAATTTTATTTTACAATCACATTGATCAAATAACATTATCCTTTATTCCCTTTCATTACAACAAAATGTTTGGCCAATATTACCATGCTATACATCCCCTTTGTTACCACCTCTATCTATGTCATTTAACTCCATCTCCACCTCATGAGGATCATCCTCATAAGGATCTTTTTTGCATGGTGTCTCTTCATGGGGGTAGTCCTATCTGTAGGGCTCTTCTTCATCGGGATTCTCTTTATGGGGGTGATCCTCTCTACGAGGCTCCTTCTCATGGGGACCCTCTTTGTAAGGACCATCATCTCTATGGGGCTCCTCTTCATGAGGACCCTCTTCGTGCCGATCCTACAATTTGACATGAAACAAACGTTAGCATCGCCATCAAAATCATGCATAAGAATAATACAACAGTCACATACCTTACCTATGATGGTCTTGCGTTAGCTGTGAAAGGAATTTGTTCTAAGATGACTAATAGGAATCACATAATCTCATCCTCAGTGAGCTTGGCCCAAACGCCATCTCCTAGATCAGTTCCAGCCTTTACCTTCCCTTTTTCCACATGAGTCCACTGGGGCAGTTCAGGAAAGAAGGAAGGGACAATAGTCTCCCTGCAAGGGAGGGTTATCTCTCTCTCAGGGGAGGCACTCACTGTCACTTGCTCCTGAAACCTTTCATACACTCCAGAAGTACTAATGACATCGAGGATCAGCTAGAGGGACTACACTTCAACGATAGAATCCCTATAATGTTGACGGTAGGCAATACATTCTTGCTTATATAGGTGCTTATGATCTTTCTGTGCCTACCCCCATTCTTAGACCCTCATGCTAAAGTCCTTCTAGTCTTGGTTCTTTTGGGCTAGGAGATCCATTTGCATTTACTACTTGATCAGCTCACGGTTGGCTTGGACATTGTTCCTGACGATCGTCCAATAGCAGGCGTAGTCAATCACAACTATCAGCCAATTCTCATCGTTGGTATCTCGTGCTTGCAGAAATTTGTTCCAAGACTCAAGGTCCTCAACCTTAGCAGTTAGGGCTATTTTCTCTTTTTTTGCTTTCTGCAACCTCTTCCAAAGAGCTTCATTGATGTTCTGACACTCCCATACAGAACGGGCCAAGTGCAATGCACATTTATGCATCTCATCATAAAGGCCACATGGCACTTCAGTCACCTCTGGTGAGGGTTCAAGGGCAGTGTCTACGTCAACAGGCTCTTTGGGATCCCATTTGAGGCAATATCCTCTAACATAAAAAATAACAGTTAGATGCAATAGAATAATGTAATGTTACAATTTCAACGATTCCTACATAACAATAGTGAGATACCAATCTCAGGATAGATTCACTGTAAGCGACCAATAATATCATTCACAATGTCCTCCATAAATGTGAATTTGTCAGGAGCCTCACCCCAACGTTAAGTAGAGGTTGCTGATGAAGGTATGTTGGTGTTATCAGAAGTACCTACTACAAAAACAAAATGAGTTAAACATAGCATAGTAGACAAAGGAAATTGAGACGTTACAATAACACAGAACTCTAACTCAACAAACCCTTAGGGATAATAGCGGGAGGATTGCCCTCTGAGGAAATGTCAAACTTACCAGCGATGAACCACTCCTCTTTTTCTAGCTCATCCAAAAGGACCTCAGCATCCTCTACATACATCTTATCTTCAAGCATGGGAGCCTGTGTGCTGCCAATGTTGTTAATAGCGGCCTCCTCTTCCAAAATGGGGGTCCCTTCCCCATGCTACAAGACTATGGCCCCCATTTAGGGATTAGTTCCTCTACATCTTTCCCTTTTCTTATTAAACACATCATAGTTAACAAAAAAAAACCTTACTCACTTCTCACAAGTGCTACGTGAAGCAAGAACGTCTATATGTAGCATAACATACATAAATTAACCACGCATGCCTCTACTTACTAGTCGAGGGATGGATCCTGTGAAACTTAATCCATAGTTTCCTTCCCTCTTCACCAGTTGGGTTGGGAGACTCCACAGCTGGACAACACTTTTTCCACTGAACTGATGAAGCTACTATTTCTGCTACTAGGCACTTCTCCCTCGATGCACTACCGATGTAAGAAGGGGGCACCCCACCCATGCTATCTTAGCCTTGGATGGGAGGGGCCACCCGATTACTAGTCGTTAGTGAAAGTGATTCCCCGATACCTTCAGGAGGATCTTGGGATTAGACAGTGCGGAAGACTTGGGAAATCCATGATTTGGTAATCTAGTTACGATCTTGCTGCACCTAGACTCCATCCTTGTGAACCACCAAGAATTTAAAAAAATGCTGCAAATAAGCTATGAAGAAGGAAAAATGCATGTTGAAACAAGACTCAAGCTTCTTGCAAAGCTTGATCATTTCAGCTTGTAGGCCTTCAGCAAGGTGCTTGGCCCAATTATACCATGTCCCCTAACCTCCCGCATGATCCAAGCCTACTCTATGCCAAGGATTCTTCCTTGGGAGAGTAGCTTGGGGAAAGCACAAGCTTAGAAGAGGGGATAAATGGTATTAGCCACCTCTAGCTTAGTTCTTTTTTAACCCCTAGCCACTCCTCTATGTCCTTCTGATGCTTAGAACCTTTCTTTGATCTTTCTTCCACTAGAAGACCATCAGAAGGAAGGACAAAAAAGTTGGTGAATAGTTGAGCGTTAATATTAAAACTCACATGCACATTATGCGCACGTGTGTGAAGATGCTTGGCTTCTTTGCTGAAGGAGTCAACTAGGGCCAACATTTCAGCTACTGTGACATTGGGGGTCACAGCTAGAATTAGTTCCATCAGTTCAACTTCCTGGAGGTTATTGGTTATAGTAGCTGGGGCCGCTCCATGGCAAAGCCAATGTTGCACTTCATTTATGTCACCATAATGGAAAACGATACTGGCCGCCTCATGCCCAGAAGCTTTGTTTATGTCAACATAAAACAAGTTAGGCAAAACAACAAAATAATGAACTCTTATACACTGTTCTCATTCCGTAGGATCACAAAGTTGATCAGCATAGTGTAACTTACTGCATCCAAAGGGCAAAGGATATGGTGGGATGCTCTCCTACACGTTGTCAACAATGATGGGATGATCCAAAGTCCACTCCTTATCCAGCCATCTGGAGTCTCTACACTTGGCAAAGAATTTGGTGTATTGGATAAGGTAGTGTTGGATTTCAAATCCCAGTTGTCCTAGGACACTAACACACACATTGTTTATGGAAGTGAATTCCTTTATGATTGTTTTGACCATAGATAACATGTCTGTATCACCTTGGAGACCATTTGCATTGATAAAAAACCTATGCCACAGAATACCTTGAAAGCACTTACTCGCCAACATAGTACACAAGGCCAGGTGGGTTTTGAAAATAGGTCATGAGATGATGGGCTATGAACAATGTGTTGTAGGCATGATAATAGTTAAACTTGGTCATTTCCCAGATCCAAGATAAGCGCCTCAAACCCTTTGCACGCTATCCATGATCTCTTCCCTCTACAGCCTCAATTGACCCGTCCACCAAAAACATTAAGATACTCTGTGATGATCCAACTAGCAACATTTCTAGGATAATGCTTGCTATTTCGACTGACAGATGTGACCAAATAATCATGATATAGTTACGCAAAAAAAATTGTAGAAACTCCCATGCGCCTTTTCAGAACCAAACCGCCTCTCCACCTACACGAGCATGGGGAGGTGGAACATTGGCCATGGGGACATTTAAATAGCACAGAATGCCCACAATGTCTAGAACTATTAGGATGGGCCTTAACATGACCCTTTATAATAAAATGCACTATCATTAGTAATTCAGCTTAGACATACCACCAACGGCACAACAATTCAAAAAAAAAAGTTCACAAGAATCCATTACACAACGCCAAGGTTCTCATTACCATGACTCCCAGAAAATCACATATTATGCTAGAAATGCACTACCAAAACCACCCAAACCCTTGCGATGGTGCAAGGTCTGTCTTTGACAATGACGATAAAGGTAACACCACATATTTCCATAATGTAACAAGCAACCATTACGGGCAAGGCAACGAAACCCCATTTGTGCTATGTAAGGGTACAACACCTAGACTCCTGACCAGTTACGTATTGTGATTGTACAATATTACCCAAGACCGTCCAAACCCTTATAATGATGCAAGGTCTATCTTTGACAATGGAGATAAGGGTAATATTGCAAACTTAATAGTGTAATTAGCACAAGAAGGTATTGATACCCAACACAACTCACATCTCTTGAAAAAATAAAATTATGACACCATGACAGCGAAAACAACCATCATATAAGGAAGGTGAAGAATGAATTACTGGGCAAGTGGAGTAGCCTCCTGAGTTTTGACCTACGCCTTCGATATTTTCCCGAAGCTTTCCTTTACTTCATCGATCCTAGCCAACTTGGCGTGCTTACATTCAGTCGTCGGTGCCATTTTTATGCCTGAGTAACCTTTACAAAATCATCTGCTTATGCTTTCTCTCTACTTTATCCTAACTCAACCTCACTACGTTTATAGTTTACTTTGAGGACGAACCATCTACTTATAAACGTGATGGTGAAAACTTGTTGTTTTCATGTCTAATCAACGTGGAACTTTCCTAAAATGCAAGCATGTCAGTTTGACATGGAGCATGAAGATCGCATCATTAATTTTGTAGATATCACATTGATGGCGGTCCAAAAAGACACTAAACTAGCACATAGCTTATCGTCTCGTAATCTGGTCACATTAACTACGACTTTAAAAAAAACTTAAATTAGCTATCTCACCACGCTAGACATGCCACGTTATACCTTTCATCATAGTCCACAGAAACCTTATGCTAGCACCTAGGAAACTTGGCTTGCTATTTTCTTATAAATTGTGTATATTGTAACGGTCCACTAAGACCTTAAACTAGCATCCTGTTTGACACATATACCTAAAGTCCTGTATCATGTAACAACTTCCATTCTTGGCAATTTTGTAGGTTAGTTCACAAATGGACAAAGCTATTCTTGCACCCCTAGACCTAACAGGCCCATATGGGGAAACTTTTAGATAGACTAATCTTGCAATGATAGGAACTAATGCCCTATCATGTGACATAACCATAGCAGCCTTGGAAGTATCCCCAGACTAGCCAAAACATTTGGCTCGAATCCTAGACTTGGAGGCTGGTGATGTGACCAAGGATCCACTCATTGAGGTGTATGTGGTTATGCATAAAGGAGAAAGAAAAACTCTGAAGGTTAGTTCTTTCCTTAACCAAAAAATGCAGAGTGACATATATTAAGTGCTCCAAGATAACATTGCGATTTTCACATGGTCGTATGAAGACATGATGGGTTTATACCCATGACTAATACAACACAACATCATGTTAGACTTGAGTATCAAAGCAGTTAGATAGAAAGCATGGAAGATTAAGCTTGAAATTGCATTGGTAGTGCGTGATGAAATCACTAAGTTATATCAAGCTGGTTTCATCTGCAGAGTTGATTATTCAGATTGGATGTTAAACATTGTTGTTGTTTCTAAGAAAATGGGAGGAATACACATTTGTATATACTTCCTTCATCTGAACAAGGAAATGATTAAAGATAATTTTCCATTACCGAGCATTGACCAACTTATTGATACAACAACTGGACACACTTTACTATCCTTTATGGATGGGTTTTTGGGATATAATCAAATTCATATTAACCCAGAACACCAACTGATTACCACTTTCATGACCCCTTAGGAAACTTTCTGTTATACCATGATGCCCTTTGGGCTAAAAAATGCTGGAGCAACTTATCAATGCGTCATGACATATATCTTTAGCGATTACCTCTTAGAGAGATTGAATGACTACGTAGATGACATAGTTGTTAAATCTAGGAAGTCAGAAGATCACCCAGGAGACCTAGAGTTAATCTTTAAATGATGTCTCAGGAATGACCTATAGCTCAACCCAAAAAATGTGTATTCGGAGTCAAAATCAGATGCATGTTGGGGTTTTTAGTATTGGAGGCTGGCATACGAGTTGACCTTGACAAGTTTAAGACCATTATTAACCTAGCACCACCTACAAAGCTCAAAGAATTGTGAGGGTTGCAAGGTAGGTTATAGTTTATCAGGAGGTTCATCTCAAAGTTGACAGAAAAATTACACCCTATGCAACATCTACTCAAGAAGGGGGTGAACTTCAAATGGACTGAAGACTGCCAACATGCTTTTGACAACCTAAAGAAAGAGCTGCTACATTTTCCAATAGTTTTCCTAGCACAAAGGAATTGAAACACCACAAACTTTTGGGCTTAGCACTTGTCAAACACCAAGTAGATCCCTGGGACCCACAAACGACCACAGCTACATCGGGTATCACACTTGGCAATTTCAGAGATCCAACGCTTAATTTTCACTAAGTATGCAGTTCCAGCATATACACCCAGTGTATACGACCAAGTGCACATTCTCAGCATATACGCCCAACGTATACACCCAGCGTACACGCCTCACATGTACGTTCATCAGGTACAACAGATGCATACGTCCAGCATGAAATCTCCAAAGACAGCATGAGAACAGCACTGAAGAGCAAGGATTGAAGCAAGTCAGCAACCATTAGCGTATACGCCCAGCGTATATGCTCAGCATCCATCAGCATATATGCCCAACGTATACACCAACATCAACGACGTTTACGCCCAAGTTCGCATCCACCCAGCACCTCCAGCATATACGCCCACAGTCTACGCTCACTACAGACAACGTATACGCCTAGCGTATATGCCCTGCAAATGTAACATATTGTATGCTTGTAGATTGTATGCCCTTGCACTCGGTCAACGCGCCACGTGTTACCCTACCCAAGTCTACCATCAAAACCTGTATAAAACCCCAAACTTTGATGAAATTCGGACTGTTGGAAAATTACCAGAGCACACGAGAGATTAGAGATGCTGCGAACCAGAGCTCCAAACCTCTCATGCTGGAAAACTCTGTACGGCAAGGATACTGTCTCTACGCCGTGCTTACAGTGAACCAACCGTAGTCCTCCCTACACCCACCGGGGCTTTCATCCACCTTGTGTTCCATTCACAACTGCGTTTGACCGGTTCATTGTACTTTCATTCTGTAATGCCATTGTTACATTTTCTTCCCATAATTGTTCACAGTTCACATTAATTCTTATACATACTCTATTTACATCTGTTTACGTTTATGCTCTGTTTGCATCATTTACATTGTTTAGGCTCTGTTTACGCTTGTTACACCGTTTATGTATAACCCAGCGTATAGCATTTCGGTGTACGTTAGGGGAAATCCTTGTCTGATCCACGTGCAGACCACCCAAGGTAATCTACCTTCATGCATTCTAGCTCACCCTCAGGAAAAGGAAGGGTCTTCTGTGCTTGCCCTGTGATTCCCACAGTCTCTGTTTCCTTCCAGCCAGGGACCGACGATTTCAGGCAGTACAGAAATTGGCTTTAGAAGGAGGGGTCCGCCTAAAACCTTATGTTCATGCTCCCCAGTGTCTACACTGATCAACGCCCTTTGCTGATCTGTTCTAAACTTTCTCTGCAAGTCTTCCAATGTCTACGCTGTCAAGTCCATGTGGACTCTGTCCAGAGACCCTAGCGTCTACGCTGCCACACGTACGCCACACGCTTAACACTGTAGATTTTCCTTACGCCATACACAACTGATAAAGCTTACACTGCACGTTTTTACGCCGTAGGTTTTTGTTGACACATTTTGGCCATTTCATGGAACAGGCATTATAAGGTTATGGTGAATTTTGAAAAATTTAAAAGAGATTTTTGAGATTCTGTTTCTTCACCTTGAAGTCTACCATGTTGATTAAGACAAGCTTTTGGCTAATTGGTTCGCATCCACAAGGCATGGTTGAATATCCCAAAATCTTAGAGGCCTTGTTCTTGCATCCTTGAACCAACGAATACACAAAAGTTGCGGAGCCTCCTTCCAAGGACCATGTGGCCCATATGCAAAAATCTTACCATTCCATGGGATTTCATTCCTTGTTGGAATCGGACAATGAAGATTTTCTCCTTTAAGTTCATACGAGATTCATTCAGCCTTGGCTATGTGAAGGTTGATATGTTTGACCTGTTCCTGTTATCAAATGTCATCAACGGCATCAACCTCATTTATGGAAACATTATTGTGCTGTCCAAACAACAATGAAAACCCAAGCAGGGCATTGGACCATCCAGATATAATGGCCAAATATACAACTTGGATTGAGGCTGATAAGGCATTGTATCCAGTTCTCTTGTCGAATGGTAATTTGAAGGAACATGGAGACTTAGAGGGTGGCAGGCACTATGCAGTATGGGAGGATCCTTTTAAGAAGCCTTCCTATCTTTTTGCTTTGGTTGTAGGCCGGTTAGTTAGCAGGGATGACACTTTTGTAACAAAATCGGGACGCACTGTTAACCTCCGCATTTGGACTCCTGCAGAGGACTTTTCAAAGATTGCTTATGCTATGTATTCCCTTAAAGAAGCAATGAAATGGGATGAGGATGTGTTTGGTTTGGAATATGATCTTGATCTATTTAATATAGTTGTTATACCTGATTTTAACATGGGTGCAATGGAAAACAAAAGCCTTAATATATTCAATTCAAAACTTGTCTTAGCATCCCCAGAGACAGCAACTGATAGTAATTACGCTGATGGATCTCTACTTCCAAAGACATGATGGGCAGGCAGTCACATGTGAAGACTTTTTGCTGTAATGAGAGATGCAAATAAACACAATTTTTCAAATTTCTTGTTATGGTATTCACAGGTTGGAACCCTGTTCTGCAAGTAAAATCAGATTACGACGCAGAAGCAAAAAAATTTACTCTCAGGTTCAGGCAGGAAATTCCTCCTATGCCTGGCCAACTTGTCAAAAATCCAATGTTCATACCAGTGGCAATTGGTCTCTTTGTTAGAAATTTCAGTGCTCCTGGTCGTCCGTATTCAGATGTAACTGATGACGATCTATTCTTCCTACTTGCACAATATTCTGACGAATTCAAAGGTAGAGCAGTTGAGACAGGCCATTGAGGAGCTTAGCTAGTAGTGGGCGCGGACAAAGTTCAAGGCTAACGCGGTCGCCCCAAAAACAAAAAAAATAATAAATATAATACGATGGACACCGGCAGAGAGGACAACGGAGCAGAAGCGGCCACAAAAAGGAGGACTGCGTGCGGGCAAGATCAACAGCAGCAGGATGGCGGTGGCATCGTCATGGCGTTGTGGATGTACGTCAATAGAAATGCGTAGCCGCAGTGTTCACAAAAATGAAAGGGTTTCTCGCAGGTTTCTGTAGCAAGGGTTTGCAGGGTTTCGAGTCCGAATCCAAATTTCCAGTAGAGCAACGACCACGAAAAGATGCACAACGTGTGGAAAGAAGAGTAGCGGCCGATCGCAGCAAAATATCAGAAGCATCAGCGACGTCTACAAACCCTAAACCCTGCAGAAGTGGTAAAAACCGTGACCTTGTCTTTCCCGATTCCAATGCATTATGGCTACGTCCGCGTCTGCGCGTTGGTGGAGAGCAGCAGGCACAACAGCGGCTGCAAAAGAAGACAGGGAGAGGCCTCTGTCACGCGTGCGGCCAGGGCCTCAGCCACGTCCAGATCTGGCCTCGGGGTGCGTGGATCTGGCTGAGGGTTGCTGCGGGTGACTTGAGGAGAGTCACAGGACACAGGACGCAGCAAAAATAGACAAAAAAATGTAGAGAATAGTGTAGTCGAGAGAAGTTCAGCAGATCATCGGCAACACACATTGTATCCTCTGGCTTTGTTGCTGTCCATCGCTGCAAATTTCACATCAATCAAAGTTAATTGAGGCCT
>MNCI01006881.1:78232-124079 GCA_015680685.1 Gnetum montanum | reverse complement strand
AAAAATTTAAAAGAGATTTTTGAGATTCTGTTTCTTCACCTTGAAGTCTACCATGTTGATTAAGACAAGCTTTTGGCTAATTGGTTCGCATAAACAAAGGCATGGTTGAATATCCCAAAATCTTAGAGGCCTTGTTCTTGCATCCTTGAACCAACGAATACACAAAAGTTGCAGAGCCTCCTTCCAAGGACCATGTGGCCCATATGCAAAAATCTTACCATTCCATGGGATTTCATTCCTTGTTGGAATCGGACCATGAAGATTTTCTCCTTTAAGTTCATACAAGATTCATTCAGCCTTGGTTATGTGAAGGTTGATATGTTTGACCTGTTCCTGTTATCAAATGTCATCAACGGCATCAACCTCATTTATGGAAACATTATTGTGTTGTCCAAACAACAATGAAAACCCAGGCAGGGCATTGGACCATCTAGATATAATGGCCAAATATACAATTTGGATTGAGGCTGATAAGGCATTGTATCCAGTTCTCTTGTCGAATGGTAATTTGAAGGAACATGGAGACTTAGAGGGTGGCAGGCACTATGCAGTATGGGAGGATCCTTTTAAGAAGCCTTTCTATCTTTTTTCTTTGGTTGCAGGCCGGTTAGTTAGCAGGGATGACACTTTTGTAACAAAATCGGGACGCACTGTTAACCTCCGCATTTGGACTCCTGCAGAGGACTTTTCAAAGATTGCTTATGCTATGTATTCCCTTAAAGAAGCAATGAAATGGGATGAGGATGTGTTTGGTTTGGAATATGATCTTGATCTATTTAATATAGTTGTTATACCTGATTTTAACATGGGTGCAATGGAAAACAAAAGCCTTAATATATTCAATTCAAAACTTGTCTTAGCATCCCCAGAGACAGCAACTGATAGTAATTACGCTGATGGATCTCTACTTCCAAAGACATGATGGGCAAGCAGTCACATGTGAAGACTTTTTGCTGCAATGAGAGATGCAAATAAACACAATTTTTCAAATTTCTTGTTATGGTATTCACAGGTTGGAACCCTGTTCTGCAAGTAAAATCAGATTACGACGCAGAAGCAAAAAAATTTACTCTCAGGTTCAGGCAGGAAATTCCTCCTACGCCTGGCCAACTTGTCAAAAATCCAATGTTCATACCAGTGGCAATTGGTCTCTTTGTTAGAAATTTTAGTGCTCCTGGTTGTCCGTATTCAGATGTAACTAATGACGATCTATTCTTCCTACTTGCACAAGATTATGACGAATTCAAAGGTAGAGCAGTTGAGACAGGCCATTGAGGAGCTTAGCTAGTAGTGGGCGCGGACAAAGTTCAAGGCCAACGCGGTGGCCCCAAAAACAAAAAAAATAATAAATATAATACGATGGGCACCGGCAGAGAGGACGACGGAGCAGCGGCGGCCACAAAAAGGAGGACTGCATGCGCACAAGATCAGCAGCAGTAGGATGGTGGTGGCATCGTCATGGCGTTGTGGATGTACGTTAATAGAAATGCGCGGCCGCAGTGTTCACGAAAATGAAAGGGTTTCTCGCAGGTTTCTGCAGCAAGGGTTTGCAGGGTTTCGAGTCTGAATCCAAATTTCCAGCAGAGCAACGACCACGAAAAGATGCACAGCGTGTGGAAAGAAGAGCAGCGGCCGATCGCAGCAAAATATCAGAAGCATCAGCGACGTCTACAAACCCTAAACCCTGCAGAAGTGGTAAAAACCGTGACCTTGTCTTTCCCGATTCCAATGCATTACGACTACGTCCGCGTCTGCGCGTTGGTGGAGAGCAGCAGGCACAACAGTGGCTGCAGAAGAAGACAGGGAGAGGCCTCTGTCATGCGTGCGGCCAGGGCCTCAGCCACGTCCAGATCTGGCCTCGGGGTGCGCGGATCTGGCTGAGGGTTGCTGCGGGCGACTTGAGGAGAGTCACAAGACACAGGACGCAGCAAAAACGGACAAAAAAATGTAGAGAATAGTGTAGTCGAGAGAAGTTCAGCAGATCATCGGCAACACACATTGTATCCTCTGGCTTTGTTGCTGTCCATCGCTGCAAATTTCACATCAATCAAAGTTAATTGAGGCCTGGCAAGTGGATAGTGGGAGGAAGGCAGCCAATCACAACTAAAGCAAACAAGTACAATTTTGGTTTGATGAAAAAAGGAGATTAATTTTTCAAATACATATATATAATGATTTAAGAAAAAGGAGAAGGATTTATGGACATTTCCAACTATAACTTTTATTTATATAATTGTAACTTTATGTGGAAGTTGTAACTTCCTAGCCTTAATCCATGATGTTTGTAACCACAAAAGACACTTGTCAACTACAACCTCTTTTTCTCCAAAATGGGCCACTTGTCAATTAAAAAGGCCACTTGTCAACTGCATGGGACACGTGTCAACTGCAACTTGTTTCTCTCCATGGTGACCACTTGGCAACTAAATGAAGACACTTGGCGACTGCATGAAGACACTTGGCAACCAAATGAAGACACTTGGCGACTGAGTGAAGACACTTGGCAATTGAATAGGACACTTGTCCATTGTAGCTTTTTTGTCTCGATGGTGGTTAAAACCACCCAAGATATTTTGTAACTTACCTAACCACGGTTGAGCCCTATAAAAAGGCTTCAGGGGTCAAGGGGAGGAAATCATCAAGGAGCATCATCATCACACTTGGAAGATTTGTAAAGAAGATTGTTTGCAAGATGGCTTGCTAGAATAAAGATTTCAGCCTCTTTGTTATGGTCCTGTGAGTTATGCATTTCATTTTTTGTTTTGTTTAAATTGCTTAGCTAGTGGTTTAGATAGTATCATCCTTGGCAAGTAATTTTGGGATTTTTAGATTGCTCTTATTGTTCTTGTTGCCCGATAGAAATTTCTATTAAAATTTTGCCATAGAAGCGCTAGTGAATGAAAGCCTTAAGAGCATTTTAGTAGTAAATTTCGTTATTGTGCAACGTTTGGGAACTGCTATTGGGTTGTTGAAAGAGAGCCTCTGTTTGTAGTCACGCCGTGGAACAATTTAGTAGTCAAGAGGGTTCAGAAAATCTTTGGTATTTTGATGGGACCAGAATAGCTTCTTTATCTTTAAAGTGATTTTCCGTGTTATTTCAATCAGAAATTGTCAAGTCTTTTAAAGGTTCTGTTTGAATGCAATCGTTGGCATCTATTGTCTAGTCAAAGTGGAGTCTCGTACGTGGTAGTTTACGCAGCGATTTTTGGTAGCACAGTAGGATTGTCTTGAAGATATTGCTTGGTTGAGCCTTGGAAGTTTGAACAATTCGTAGATATTGAATTTGGAATAGCTTTATTGCGAAGTGTTTACTCGTGTCATTTTACCTTGTTTAAATATTTGAGGTCCACACAAATCTGCTTTCTTTTCTTTTCTGTCTATTTCCATTGAATCTTGCTCTATTTCTAGTTTTCTTGTGGAACTATCTCTTTCTCTGGGGAAAATTAGGAGTAGATTTGCGGAGTTGTGCTCAAATGTTTTTGCAAAATTTTACTTGTTACAAGCAGGTATTATAAGGACCGTGTAGACTAGGTAGTTTGAACAAAATAGGAAACTTTCAACAACTCACAGTACTTGATAAAGTTGGTTGAATCTCTTAAAGTAAGTCATTTTTATTTCACACACACACAATCGTTACATTGCACACAACCGCACGCCGCAACAGCACACGCACATACTCACATTAACTACTGAGTTATTTGGAGGTATCTGGGCCTTGGTGTTGCCAGAGACCAACAGGCACCTAAATCCTGTTCGAGGACACTCGTTGGCGGTGGCGTCCCAAACGGTCGCCAACAGTTTTCTTTACGCTGCATACTCTGCGATTCTATTCACGCTATTCTCTTTACGCTGCAAACTAGTTCATTTACATCACTCTGTACGCTACACATTGACACTGTATACGCTCCTCAGCGTATACGGTGCTCTACTTACACTATGGACTTTTTCTACGCCGCTTTCTAGTTTGTGCTGCAGTCTGTACGCTACAATCCTATTTTATGCTGCATCCTGACGCTGTATACGCTATCCAGTGTATACGCTACACTCCTTACGTTGTATACGTTGTCTATGCTAACGTTATACGCTGAACATTAAAGTGTATACGTTGCACCTTGCCACCTAGTTTACGCTGTACTAAGCACACTAATTTTGCTCCTCTACCCCATGTCATACCCCCAATAGGTCATCATGAATCCCATAAACACCACCGCTACCACCACTCAAGTAACTAACATCCTAGACACCACAGCTGTCCAACAGCCCGTCGCGTAACACCCGGGAGTACAACCCACAGCGGGGCCCCACCAGTTGTTAAGGTTGGAAAGAAGAGACCCAGCCTCCAACATTATAACCCAGGACCAGTACAACTTCATATGTATTAAGATACAAGTCGGCCTGGCTGTAGATCGAGCTGAAATGGAAGTAAAGAGGCAGTTAGAACTCTTCTACAAGGGGGGACGCGAGTTCATCCCAACTCCATACAACGTAATCCCTGTTCCAAAATAGTACTCAAAGCTCGTCACACAACTCCTCCTGCAAAGGAGCCAGTTGTTAGATCTACCTGCAGTAGATCCCCAACCAGAAGAAGAGGACAAGTTCACAGCCCAATCAGAACACGAGGAATCCTATCATACCCTTAGCCCGCAAAACCACATCAATCCCATGTTTCATCCAGGTGCAGGAGAGATCATACCCCTCCAACACCTTAGGTTCACCCAGGCCCAAGCACCGCCACCAGAAACATTCGCACTAGTGCATATTCCTCCCCTGAATGACTCGCAATTCAACACACTCCCTCTCCCAATTATCCCCGCTCCAGCTACAGGCTCGTCCTCACAAGCACCACCCCCTCACGACAGCGTGGGAGTGACATTCCCACCTCGAGTGATAGGGATGCCACACGTGATACCAACATCCACATCTGCTCACTACATCCCGCACATTCAAACGCACGTAGCCCCCTCGACCGCCGTAACCCAACAGGGAGTCCCTTCCAACAACGTGGTTGGGCAATGGCTAGCGATGGGTGTACCATCACACCAACCCTCTCACCACCACGTACCACCCCATACGACTCCACCAGCTAGCATTCCCAAGGTATAACCCCAACCACAGCAACAATAGTCTTTCCTCTATAACGTGCCATCCTTAGTGCCACCCACTATAAATATCCCACAAGCATAACCGCCGGCTGCGTAGCTTTCAGCCTTTCATCCAACCTTGCAATAGTCTAACCTATATAATATACCACAACCTTAGGCTGCCATGTCACCGAGTGCCCAAGACTGGGCAGATGCCAAAAAACTGATGCAAGAATTAACTGACAAGGTAAAGCGCCTCAAAACAGCTGCTGACGGAGAGCTGAAGGTAGTGGACTTCTACCACGATGACCCCATCAGTCCTTCCGTTCCGCCTCTAACCTTGCCCAAGGGCATTTCATTACCAACACTAACTAAATATAATAGGGAGATGGACCACAATGCATATCTCATAACGTTTAGGTTAGAATGTGCGTTACTACAGGAATGGCCCCATGCCATCTTGCGAGTATTCCCTATGTCCCTTGCCGGGAGAGCACTCGATTGGTACCGGGCCTTACCAAGGAACTTTATATTCTCCTTGGAAGAGTTGCTACACCAGTTCGTGACTTGATTCAAGTATAACTTGAAACCTGAGGTGACACTGGACAGCCTCATATAGGTTAAACAAGCACCGCTTGAACCTATACAGAAATTCATTCAGAGGTGGAGTGCTACGCTCAACGAGCTACACGAGCCAATCTCCTAAACATACCTGCTCACAATTTTGAAAGGGGCCGTTAACAATTTCTTTAAATCCAATCTATACTACCTTAACATGCGTAACCTTAACCAAGCTTTTTTGCAAATCAAAAATATAGAAGAGGCGGCCCAAAACAGCCACGACCCTGCATACCTAGCCTTTAAAAATCAACACACTAAAAAAGATAAAGAGAAGGCTAAGGCAACTATAGTGGCAATAGCGGGAATGCAACAACAAAAAAAACCACCAGCAACCCCTTCTAACTATAATAAACCTACTCCCACAATTGCACTGGAATCATCATCGCAGAACCCAACAACGAACCGTACATGAAACTTCAAGAGGAAAGAACCCTCTTAATACACACCTCTGCCAATGAAGCCATCCCAGCTCTTCGATCAACTCCTGAAGGCTGGGTTGATGAAACATAAATAGTTTCATTATCATTGCCATTGAGTACTTCACAAAGTGGGTCGAGGTTATTTTTCTACTAAAGACTACATCTCAACAGGTTTGCCATTTTATCTTAGATAACATTGTAACAAGGTTTGGGCTTCCCATGACTATTGTGACCGACAATGGGCCACAATTTAGCAATACCAAAACCAAATCATTCTACAGTAACCTTGGTATTAGATAATCATTTTCCTCATCATATTACTCGCAAGAAAATGATCAAGCAGAAGTAACAAACAAGGTGGTTATCAATTTACTCAAGAAGATTCTGAATAGCAACAAGAAACTATGGCATGAAAAAATCCTCTACGTGCTATGGGCCTATTGTACAACATGCAGAACAACTATGAGTAGGACACCCTAAAGCCTAGTCTATGGATCTGAAGTAGTGTTGTCCCTTGAACTACAGATTCCCTCACTATGTATGGTCCTCTCCATAGTTATAAATGAGACTCAACATAATGAGTCTAGGATCGTGGATCTAGAGTTAGTGGAGGAGAAGCATATCTAGACACTCAACAACATTGAAAAGTATCAAGACAAGAAAAAGCATAAGCATCATCACAACCTACATCAATGACCAATCAAGAAAGGAGACTTCATTCTTAAGACAGTTCATGAACTAGTGAGAAAATTCTCTGCAAGCTAGGAAGGCCCTTTCCTAGTCATCAACGCATATGACAATAGAGCATTCAAGCTAGCAGACATCAACGACAATGAACTTCCAAATTTGGTGAATCATATGTACCTAAAGAAATACCACATCTAGACATCAGCTCGGCTCAAATGCAATGTAACAAACGTCTACTAAGACGTAAAAATGGTGGTGTTATACACATCCGCTATGACATAAAACTAGCATTTCTTACACGTGTCTGCCATGACGCTAAACTAGCAAAGTTTTTGACCATCCTTCATGATGTAAAACTAGCAAGGTAAGCGTCCATCTGCTAAGATGTTAACCTAGCATAGACTTGTCCCTGGGTCACAACATGAAACTGACACCCACATCATGGTCTGCTAGGACCATAAACTAGCTCTTCTGCCATCTATTACGACGTAAAACTAGCACACCTCAATATGCTCAGACTTTAAATCGGGACCATGGCCTGTTGGGACTTAAAACCAGAAATGATGGTCTACTAGGACCTAAAACTAGGATTTTCCAATAGACCATCTATGGAAAAAGTGAGCCCAACCATTCCTACGTGGCATCATCATTAGGAAAAAAATGGGTAGGACATTGGAATAGATGCAACATCGCTATCCTCCTCACATCCTACTGATTCCTCGGATATGCCAAAGGCATAGTACTAATCCCTTAGAGATGTCGCTACTACGGCCACTCTGTAGTTGCAACTCTTGTGGTTAGCTTTTCCAATTAGAGCCCTAAGGAAACTATGGTCACCCATAGCCTTGGTTACCTCTAGCCACCATCGCCACCAAACTCCGGCTTAGCAGATTCATCTGACTAGCTCCTTGCCTAGTTAGATGAATAAGATGGATCTGGCTATCGATGATGAATTCCTAAGCTATGGTGTCAACAAAGGGACCCTTGCCTCTTGCTACGGTCCCCTCTCCTTGGATTGTCCTCTACTTTTCTCTTTGGATGACACTTGTTTCAATAGCCTTCCCAATGATTAGGATGACTGCTTTTCTTCTCTGTTCTTTGTTATGTTTTGCAGGTTACTTACTATAATAGCGTTGTTCAAAAATGCATTCACTAGGAGGGCAAGGCATCACAGCATTTTGAGGTGGCTTCTTAAACTAGCCTGACTACTTGGGAGTGTACACCCTACCATTCCTCCACCAGACACCTTATCTTACCTTCTCCTTCCCTTATCCTTACAACCGCCCTTACCTTCTTCTCCTATTTGTATAGAATGTGAACGTATAGGAAGTCTTTGGCAAATGAATAACCATCACGCCCATGAACTAGCATAATGCAAATCACCTCATGGAATGCATTTGCATTCAAAAAAGGGGCAAATCTAGGCAAAATGGATGAAACAAAACTTGTCTAGGCCATACGGGCATAACGCAACTCGTCCAAGCAAACCCTGCATATAGAGTACAATAGCATAACCTCTCAGGAAAAATCCCACTAGAATTTTTCTAACAACATGTTTGCGAAGTATCCTACTCATGCTTGAGTCTTCCCCTCCCTCCCTCCCTCAAAACTATAAAATCCTCTCCTACTCCTTATGCTCCCAACCTTTGCACTTCCAGGCTTGACAGAGCAACATTTGAGTAGTAGTTGATGGATGATGTTGGCATCTTTACCTATGTGGTGTTTTGTATTCTTAGTTGACGTCTCTTGGGCAAGCCCTCCAAACGTCAACAAAGAGTGGCCATTGAAATACCATGAAATTTCAAGACCTCGATGATTCAGCAAAGTCTTGAAGTCTAGGTAAGGATTTCCACAAGTGGAACATCTCAGCAAGTCTTCTTTTTTCGGCTAAGGGCCTGCTATGCTATGCTACATAGATTAGCATAGTAGACTCCAGGAGAATGGAACAAAATAAGGGATGTGTAGCAATAACACTTCAACTTCACAAGTTATCCATGTTTAAAAATCTTAACTTTTGCCATATTACGCCACGTTATGCTATGTAGTGTAACACAACGTAATGCAAGCAACACAGTTGTCTTAGCCGCAGCAACAAAGATAATGAAATTAAGGTAGTAGCAGTCATTAGGCCACAATATGCTTCCTAGTGTATCACAGTGTATTCATGGGATAGTTTATTCAATGCAAGAGACAAGATCAAATGAAATATCTTCTTAAAGTGTGGTTACACTATACTACACTTCAGAGTGTAGCACAGCGTAGCGCCAAAAGCTTCAACTACAACACATCAGGTCCATGGTTTCTTGTGGGCCCAAGACATGCATCATCTAAACTACATTCTTCTCCTAACCCTAATCTTATAAATACCCCAGCAGACAATGCTTAAAGTGTTGGCAATTTTTGGCAGTTTTGCCAAAAAATTAGCCAGATGATGAGAAAGAGTTGGCAATAGAAGAGCATTGACCGTGACAGAGAGAAGCTTTTGACCAGAGACTTAAAGTTAGCAAAAATTTTGCTTTGAGCCTGAATCCCTTGCACCTAGATTGGCTAGTGAACAAGGTAGATTGGCCTTTTCTTATTTAATCTTTAAATAGCTTCTTGTTGGTGGTGGACACTTCGTTCAAATCGAAGTATGCTTGTAAATCCCATTGTATCCATCATATTTATCTATAAGGTGGATTCCAGATCTCAGGGTTGTACATTTCCAAATTCAATTCATTGCACCTTATTTACATTGAATTTTACAACCATTTTGCATAATTTACATTGCCTTCATTGGCTTCAAGATCCGATCTTGGAGCAGATCTCATGTTCTCGTCAATCGATAATATATTTTCACATCAAATCGTCACCTTGTTACATGATCGTTGACAAGTTTACTAATTAAGTAAGTCCCTGTATGATCGACAAGATCATTTAGGACATCTCAGATTCATTTTCTCTAGCAAGACCCTCACATGGATCTGGGGTTAAAACTGTGTACATAGAAATCCCCTCAGTGTTTCCAACAACTGACATTTTCTATCATTACAGTAGGTGAGTTGACCTTCAACCCTTCGTTTGTGGTCTTAACTTCCTTCGCTATAGTTGCTATAGTAGTGTTGCCTTGTTTTCTCTTTTCTTTGTCTCTCTAAGTGTTTTGGATTTTATATGATATATAGGATGAATCATGGCTAGCCTTAGCAGCATTCTCCATGTTTTTAGTTTTTGAGAATGCTTGGCTAAGAGACCATGGATCAAGGTAGTAATGTTTTGACTTGATGAAGACATTAACCACTTCCATAAATATGGCTAACAAGTAGGCTTTGGCTATAGGATCTAGTATTACATTTAGTAATCCATTCCACCATTGAATGAGTTTTTGTATAGGTTCTAGGGGCCCTTGCTTGACCTTCATGAGTTGGTCAAGCATTGCATCAAGCTTCAAGTTATACTTGAAGTAGTTGAAAAACTATGCTACTAAGTCTTCCAGAGAGATTATAGATCCTTTGGGTAATGTGCAATACCAATTAAGTGCTTTCCTAGTCAGAGACAGGGAAAATTCTCATGATGGTATGAGGACATGGCTATAATAGTAAACATTCTAATCGAAAGGTAATAAGGTGGGCATTAGGGTCACCTTCTCCATTATGTTTGCTAAATTATGGAATGAGAACACTAGAAGGAAGTGTCAAGGGTGGAACTATAGGACTTATGGAATCATCCTAGTAGAAGTTCATAATCTTAATGGTATGTACAGTAGAGGCTTTAAGCCTCTTCAATTACTCTATTAAGTCTCTAACCATTTGGAAAGCTTGATCCAAGCCTTGTGGTGGTCCCAGAGTTTGTGAGGTTTGTACATAAGGTTGTGGTATTTGTTGTGAGGCTTGTTGTCTCACTATGGGTTGCATGACAATAGGAAAAGGTTGCACTATGGTTGTGGCTTGTGGGCCAAACAAAGAAAAAGATATTTGTGCTAGTACTTGAGGCAAAAATGGGACAAACATAGTGTGTGACCCTTTGAAACATCATAAAATCTCAAGTCTTGATATCTTAACTACAAATTTGGCTAAGTGTCAAAATGGTGGCACTTTGCCGAAATTTTTCTAAGTGTTAAGTGTAGTTAGCTTCAACTACTAGATTTAAAAAAAATTTCTAAGTGTTAGAACAATGGCACTTTCTAAAAATTTGTTTAAGTGTCTAAACTCCCTAGTATAGCTAGCGTAGCTAGTGTATCATGCATGAGGGCTTGTTTTGCAAAATTTTCTAAGTATCAATAGTAGTCGTAGAAATTTTTCTAAGTGTTGTGCTATGCTAAACACTGTAGCTATTACACTTAGCACTATAGCTATTATGCTTGACACTGTAGCTGTTACACTCAACACTATAGTTGTTATGCTTGACACTATAGCTGTTACACTCTGCACTATAGTTGCTACGCTTTGCTACACTCTAGAGTCTAGCAAGCATAGCCAACACACAAATAGCTAATTTTGCAAAAAATTTTAAGTGTTATGTTACACTCCCATTGCCCCTACTATTCTCCAGAGCATAGCCAGCATACCATGAAGAAAGACTACAAATTTCATTAAAATTTGGCTATGTGTCCCTAGTATGCTTTGCTATGCTCCCTAGTGTAGCCAACATAACTAGCATAAAACATCAAAATTTTGCAAATTTTCATTAATTGTTATGTTACGCTCTAGAGCATAGCTAGCTTGACACTAGAGAAAAGCCTCTAAGAGTATCCAAAAGCCTCCAAAACTTAACATCAACCTTTGTCTCAGCCTCAAAACTCCTTCGACAAGCAAGATTAGTAATTTGCATTTCTCTTGTGCTCCTCATTTGTCCCAAATTGTACCTACACTCTAGAGCATAGTGAGCATAGTAACTAAAGTTAGAAAATTTTCTAATCACCTCTAGACTTGGAAAAGTTTCTAAATTTTTCTCATAGTTCGAGCTACCAAACTACCATGTGGAACCTATTCCACATCTTGGGCTAACCCGAGCCCTATAAATACCCCTACACCCCAATGTTTTAAGGGGTTGGCTTCCATTTCTTACCATTGGGATAGTTGGAACTTTCATTTTGGCATTTGACACTTTGGCATCTTGGCACTTAGCTTTGTGGATGAATGAGACCTAGACCACACCACATTGATAGAGAGGCATACCTACACCACATGATATACCATAGCCCTAACACTACCGAGAATGTATTGCAGGGGATCTCATGGTGTACCCCATAAAAGTAGTTAATATATTTTCAATGGTAAAACCCACCATTGATGATTTTTTATTTCATGGTTGTGTTACAAATGGCATTGATATGTTATAATTTCTTATTTGTGACATTGACTGAGTGTGATGTGTTGCTACAACTAGCATGGGGTCTACTATAGTAGGGTGGGAAGAAGTGGAAGATGATGGCACCATGTCCATGAAGAAAACAAAAGCATTAGGAGAAGGTTCTATGATATTGGATGATGTTTGGTTGAACAACCATCCAAGGATGTTTTCAAGCTTAGATTTCATCCTAAATTCACCCCCTTCTTCCTGTTGTTCCCTAAAGATAGGCTAGTCATCTTCCTCCTTTGTAGTAATAAATTAGGCTATGACACTAGAATAGATGTTATTTAGACGAATTATTTCATACTGGGAAGGGATGTACTCTTTCCCACTTCTAGGTATGAGCTCAAACTCCCTCTTGGCTTTGGCTTCAATTTAGGAAATTAGCATACCTACCTGTATTTTGGCATTAACAAAGTTATAGCGATCTTCATTTATGGCTGTAAAATCAGGATTCTCCCCTCTAACATTGAAAGATCACCTACATTAAATAATGGCAGGTCCTTTGGGATCATACATCCTCATGACTTGTTTCTTATGATCTTTACTAGTGAAGGTGAACAACAATTTGATGGATTTTTAGAAAGACATGGCTATAATGTTGAGGATTGCTTACATAACATAGGCTATAAACATTAAAACAAGAGTAAATTCCTATGAATGGAATCCAAAAACTCTTAGAGAAAGTAAAAATGATAAAAAATGATATGCTTACTATAATTACTAAGTGGGGGGATAAGGAAGGTGTACCCCTTTACTAGAAATAGAATATTAGGAACATTGGCTTTAAACATTCTAACATCTGAAAATGTCAGTGGTTGGAACACCAAGAGGTCCATAGGCATACAACCTAACCCCAAATCAATGTAAGCACTATGCTAGGGAAATATAAATAAGGTGCTCTAAATGATCTAGTCAATTAGACAAGGACTTATGTGGTTTATCAATAACCATTTCTAAAAAGGTTTAGCGAGTGTTACGTGTGTGAGCTAGGATAATAAGAGAGAGCGTAGTGTAGAGTCTCATCTTAAAAGTAGAAATGTAAATATGAAAATGTGTATCAATAGTAGGAAAAATGAAAGAGTTGTGTTAAAAATTTGAAATAAATGCTAAAAAGGAAAATAGAATGAGAGTTTGAGTGGAGAAATGCACCACCCCAAATTTGGGGAGCATAAGGTTTGCTTGATTCAGAGTGTGAAATGGTATGTGGAATTAGATAGGCACAATGGCAGCATAGTAATGTGATCACAATCTTTGCAATGTTAGGAACATGGTGCCAATAGCTACAAGGAAGGTTGAACCTAAAATGTTGGTGGTTGTCACACTATGTGGATGTAAGGGAAGACTACATTGTGGCACTTTCCAAGGTGTCAAGCTCACATGCTCAAGTGTAGGAGTAGTGAAGGTGCTAGGAATGCTCAAATGATTTTTCAACCCCTAAAATGATAAATGTCAAGGTATTTATAGGGCTAGTGTTGATTTGAGATGTACAATGGATGCCATGTGGCATTGGGTGCCACATGGCATGGGCATGGATTGGTCATGCTAACATGTTACACTCAAAGTGTTACACTCTACAGGATAGGAATAGAAACCTAGAGACTATTGAATTTTGACCATACTATCCAGACTACACATGCCAAAGTTTGAGAGACCGCCATGTACCTACAAACAATGTCAAAACAATGCCACTTGGACTCTACACTCTGGGACCATGTCTTCACCCTCTTCCAAGTAGGGTCAAGTGTAGGGACAATTTTGGGGATCAATGGGGGTGAAAAAGCAAGGAAAACTACTAAACTTGGCCACCATAGGGATGTATGAGCTAAAATGAAGGTTGATGTCAAGTTTTAGAAGCTTTTTTAGGCTTTTAGAAGCTTTTCTCATGCGTCAAGATGGCTATGCTGCACAATGTAGTAGAGTGCAGCATGAACACTTAGTAAAAGTTTTGCAAATTTTGACTTGCTATGCTCATCACGTAGTCTATGCTACATAGTGTAGCAAAGCATAGCACAAGTACTTTGACAAATTTTGACAAAATTTCCAATGTTTCTTCATGACATGTTAACCACACTTTGGGGTGTAGCAGGACCAACAACCTCGAAGGTCCGAAAACTGCAAAATGCATATTCCATGTTGAGCTAGCTTGATGGATCTTTGTGCAACACTTAGATAAAAATTTGGCCCTAAAACCTATGTCAAGCTTGCTACGCTGTGCAGTGTAGTAGAGCATGAAAGTCAGAGAGATAGAAAATTTGCCAAACTGTTCATTCCATTCTAAACACTTTTTGATAGACTCTAGCCTGGTACTTGTGTGAACTAACAACTAGAACATGTGTCAAGCTAGGAAAGCTAGAGAGCATAGTGAGCTTGATAGTCTGGGAGATAGAAAATTTGCTAAACTATTTGGTCCATCGTAAGTGACCCTTGACCACTTTTGTCTTGACATTTGTGTAGACTAGCCATGGAACTATGTGCTACATTGGCTATGCTGGGGAGCATAGTAGGTAGACTTAGAAAAAATTTTCAAAAATTAGGACCTCAAGTGTGCTATACTGTCTATTCTACACATTGTGACACCAGACTTGGAAATTTTTTTTCCAAGTTTTGATACTTAGATAAATTTTTCATTAAACTGTATGAGCTCAAATTTGGTGGTGTTTCATTCATCCCTATTTTTTGATGTCTAGAGGATTGACACAAGAGACATCGACAAAGAATACAAAATATCGTGATGAACATGATACCAACACCATTTGTTAGTGCCCACTTGGACAATGCTTCATTGTACTTAAGAGTGCCAAGAAAATAAGTATTGGTAGGAAATAGGTTAAGGAGATGGGGCAAGGGACAATGAATGGAGAGGATAACTATAGGATGAAATGTCATGATGGCTTGTTACTAAAGCATGATCCCTCGTTCGAGTGCTTCTGAGGGAGTTAGCATGTAAAGGTGACCTACCTTTTGGATATCAACCTGTCGTCGAAGTGCTTGTGAGATGGTCGATCCAGGGCTGGACTGGTTGCGAGACAACAACTGTGCCATTTGACTTAGGCATTTGGCTTGTCCCATTTTCTTTTTCTTTTTATTCCTTTTTATTTTTATTTTTTAATTTTTTTTGTTTTTTTGTTTTCTTTTAACTTTTGCTTCCTTTTGTGGTGCCAAGTGAACTGCGCACCAACATTTACGTAGAGGAAATTTTATCGCATCTATAGGATAGGGTTTTCCTCCCTGAATAAGTTCTATTACATCTATTTAGGGCTTTAATTAGCCCACAAAAGCTCCCCATGAGATGATTTACAGTACACTCGGCATTGGTTCAGTAGCTAACTACAGGAAATGTTTCATATGAATTAGGGAAGCTTGGAAGGGTGTGTGGGAGATTGCAAGATTAAGAGATAGAGGTCAGTTGGCTAGGGGGATGGTAGAGAGATGTGCACTCTCAGATAGCTAGGTGAGCTAAAGTGGCCACATTGAAATAATGTAGTACCTTGCCACCATGATGAAACACACCCTTGAACAATTCCACCAAGGCTTCATCCTACAAACACAACATAGAGAAAACAAGAAAAAGTAGCCACCACATGAGATGATGGCAAAGTCCTATCTACCAAGGACATTGCAAAGGCTATGAGTGCTACATTAGTTGTGAGAAATATCCAAGGCAAGAAGGCCAATGCAGGCATCAATAGTTTCAAGTTGGGAAAGTTTTAACAACTACACTAGAAGTGGGCACCTAAGTGGATGGAGGCAATGGCTGTGCAAGTGCTTAGGAATTCCCACCAAAGGTAGGAGCTAGGAAACTCAACTGTAGGATGAGGAGCCACATAGTCAAATGCTCTTCTAGACTTAGGTGATGGTGAGGATTGGAGGATGGTAGCATTGTGGCTAGGCCAAAGTACTACTAGGACTCTAGTGAGTGCTGCTAATAGTGAAAGCTATGACTAGGAGGATTGGCAGTCATGGTAGTATCTCTAGAAGGTTAGCAAGATGCCAAATATCATCTCTAAAAAATCAGCAAGATGCTGGGAACAATGATGCTACAAATGTCCTAGAGGATTTTTTCTTAATGACATGAACTTCATTGTGGAACTACAATGCCCCACCCCATCCTGCCTAGGAGGTGTGGGTAGGTGACAAAGGATTGGAAGTATTCTCACTTGCTTGTCTATAGAACTATGTGTGTTGAACTACATATGTTGAACTGCGAACCTAGTTTTATATCATGGTAGACTGCATGATGTACTAGTTTAAGGTCCTAGCAGACCATGACCTCATTTTAAGGTATAGGTGGATTGTGATGTGCTAGTTTAAGGTCCTAGTAGACCACTGTGCTAGTTTAACATTGTAGTAGATGGTGGAAAGCCAATTTATCATCATAGAAGACCATGTTATGGGTGCTAGTTTAGCGTCATAGCCTAATAATGTTCTATCCAAGTTTGACATCATAGCAGACACCTATGCTAGTTTAACAACATAGAGGACATTTGTGGTAGTTTAATGTTATAGTGGAAATGCACTTACCTTGCTTTTTTCATTGGTGTGATACTACATATCAAGTGTAGTACAACTTTAGGTATAAGTGGTTAATAGGATTGGAAAACTCATTGCCATCTAAATCAGCAAGCTTAAAGGCTCCATTATTATATGCCTTTATGACCAAGAAAGGCCCTTCCTAGTTGGCTAAGAACTTGTCCATGGGCTCATCAATATCCTTGAGAACCATGTCCCCCTTCTTGATTGAATGTTAATGTTGATTATGATAGTGTTTTTGCCATTACTTTTCTTGGTACCACTCAATGCGATCGAGTTTTTGCATGTGCTTCTCCTCTATAGAGTTGAGGTTAATGGTTCTCAACTCATTATTTTGAACTTCATAAATGAAGCTTGAGAGGATGATGTAGAGTGATGGGACCTACAATTCAAGAGGAAAAATTACTTTAGATCCATACACAAGACTATATGGTGTCTTACCTATCGTTGTCCTACATGTTGTGCAGTAAGCCCATAGTGCATAGACTAGTTGTTCATGCCATCGTTGCTTGCTATTGTTAAGCATCCTCTTTAGAAGGTTGACGATGACCTTGTTTGTAGCCTCTACTTGACCATTTGCTTGTAGGTAGTATGATGATGAGAAGGAATTTTTAATGTCAAGGTTTTCACAGAAGGCTTTGCTCTTTGCACTACTAAATTGTGGCCCATTATCTATGACTATATTCATGGGAAGATCAAATTGGACACTATGTTGTCAAGAATAAATTTTCAAACATATTGTGATGTTGTCTTCCTAAGGGGAATGGCTACAACCCAGTTTGTGAAATATTTAGTTGCAGTAATAATGAAGCTATGTCCTATGGAAGACTTAGGCATTATAGGCTCAATGATATCCAAATCCCAATGTTGGAACGACCACATGATATGCATAGTATGTAGCTCAGTGGGTGGCATGTGCATTAGGTTTCTATGTTGCTGACACACATCACATATCCTAGCCTTGGAGACACAATCACACTCCATGTAAGGCCAGTAATAGCCTAGATGTTTGATTTTCTCCACCATTGCTCTAGGAGCTATATGACCCCCACATAGTCCCTCATGGACTTGGTCAATGATCTTTTATGCTTCATTGCCACTAACACAAGTTAACAATATTCCAGCATAGGATTTATGACATAAGGTGCTATAACCTACAAGGATGTACTATCATGACTGCTTTCATACTGCATCTTTTTGGGTAGAGGTTAAGTTTTGTGGGGGCTCTTCTTGTTGAAGGTATGAATTAATATCATCATACGACTCTTGGGCATGAGCTATTCTTATGGATGCAATGCTTGTTGTTTGAGTTATAAGTTTAGTGCAATCCACTACTAAATTGGGCAAAGTGGAAAACATGTTTTTTCTATGCTTAAGGCTAAATCATCTAGTGTGTTAGCTATGCCATTTTTGTTGTGGGAGATGTTAGACATCTATAGTTGCAAATTTTTTGAGAAAGTTCTTTGCTAAATCACAGTAAGGTTGTAGGTGTTATGCCTTACAAGTGTAAACCTCTATGACTTGGTTGATGACTAGCTGCAAAACACCTCGAACTGCTATATTTTGAATTCCTAGCTCTTGAGCTGCTAGGACAACTCTAAGGAGATCTTTATGCTTTAACACATTGTTTGTACAAGGGAATGTAAAGTGGAATGTTAAGGATTGGATCTCCCTAGAGGAGAACATGATAACGTTAGTAGCACTACCACCTTGTGTGGTTGAAGCACATCAAAGTGTAAAACAACCTCAAAGTTTATAGGTATTTGGCTTATACTATTGACATGCTCATCTAGGAATTCCAAATCTATCATTTCTTGATAATCTACAAGTGCAAACATGAGTTGTTCAGGTATTGCTTGACCTTTTGTGGATGCCTATGCTATATAGTGGAAGTTAAACTCCACAGTTATTTCCTTCAACCTTGCTATTTAACTACTTTCATATATGTTCATTGTAATGGACCTAAGTATGTTGCTTTTGTAGATGACATTGAATTGACTATGGAAAAGGTAGTGTCTCCACTTTTTAAGTGCAAAGGCTAAGGTTAGATAGTTCTTCTCCACATTGTTATATTTTCCCTCATGGGCTACTAGTGCATGGCTTAGGTAGTAAATAGTGACCTTGATGCCATAGTCTTGCTTTTGGAAAATTAGAGAAGAAATGGATGTGTCCAAGGTTATAAGGTTCATGTAGAATGGTTTATCTCCTTGTAGAGGATAGACTATTAGAAGTTGAACCATCTTCTTTTTCAGGCTGTCAAATCCCTCTTGGCATTGATCTATCCACTCAATGTGGACTTCTTTTTTAAGAAAATATTGCATTGGCTGCAACTTGTTACTCAACCTTGCAATAAACCTATGTATGAATTGTAGACTACCTTGTAATCCATGTAACTCCTTAAGGTTTGCTAGTGGGACTAAGTTGGTAATAGCCTTACCCTTGTTAGGGTCCAATACCTACTTCTAATACCACAAAGCCCAACATATGACCAATTTTAATGCCAAAGACACACTTTTTGGAATTAAGCCTAAGGTCATGTCTAAGGAAATGTTTAAGGACATGGTCCAAGTCATCTACATGGTCATGAGCCACCTTGGACTTAAGTACTATGCAATCAATGTAATCATTGAGAAAATCTAATAAACAGTCAGTAAAGATGTACATCATTGCACATTGATATTTTGCTCCTACATTCCTTAGTCCAAAGGGCATCATTGTATAAAAAAATGTACCCCAAGGGGCCATGAAAGTAGTGCAAAGCTGGTGCTCTAGGTTGATTTAGATTTGGTTGTATCTTGAGAACCCATCCATGAAGGACAAGGCATGACCAATTGTAGTATTGATGAGTTGGTAAATATTAGGTAATGGGAAATCATCTTTAATGGTTGCCTTGTTTAGGTCAAAGAATTCTATGAAAATGCGTATAGTTCCAATTTTCCTATGGACAACTACAATGTTTGAGACCTAGTCAGTGTGGTCAATTTCCTAGATGAAACCAACTTTGTATACCTTAGTGATCTTATCACGGATGGCCAAGGAAACCTCAAGCTTGATGTTATGAGCTTTTTCCTTAACTGACTTAACGTGAAGATCTAGGATAATGTTATGTTGTATTATACAAGGATCTAAGCCCAACATGTCCTCGTAGGACCATGCAAATGCCTTCACATTATCACTAAGGACTTTAGAGATGCCTTGTTGGATTTGAGGCTATAACAAGGAACTAAGTTTTAATGTTTTCACCTCACCTTTTCATGTTGTTACAGGGACTTCTATGAGGAGATCCTTGATTACATCACCTACTTCTAAGTCTAGAGCTCAAACTAGATGTTTTGGCCAATCTAGTGATGTCTCTAAGGATGCCACATTTATGTCATAGGTAAGCAGTTCAAAGTCTAGGAGTTTTATGTTTATGCATCTCATGGATGTACCATAAGGTCTATTCAAGACTAAGGGTGAACAGAGACTCTCATAGGCATTCCTTTTTCAAGAGATCCTACAAAAGAATGAGAAAAATATCAAACAACATCTATCTAAATAAAGTCAAATGCATAGAATAAGGAAGACAATGATATGAAGCCTTAATTAGCTATGTAGTATGTAAAGTAATTATTTATATATATATTTTTCTTTTTTGTAGCCTCGATTGGCTATAAAATTGCTAATTTAAGGTCATAGCAAACCATAGACAATGTGTGGGATATAAGTTTAACTAAATCTTACAAGGTTTGATACCTAGGATCAAGCTAAATGTTTATTGGGTAATAAAAAAATGCAAAAAGTTTTCTAAGTATAGGAAGCTAGAAAAGTTGCAAAATTTTTCTAACTCTAGGTGTTACACTTATCCTAGGTTATGCCTGGTACACAGGACATTCCATGTTACGCATGGGACATGGAATATCTTGGGAGGGTGACATGTCCATTGATCTTGAAGGATATAAATAGAGGTTTTACCCATGGTAAACCTATCATTTTCACCATTCGAGCCAACAATCATCCAAGCAAGCACAGTGCAACCAAGGCAGAGCATAGTAGCGATAGAGGGAGCTAGAGCATGACAATCATAGATGGTACTCAAGAGAGAATGTAAACACTTTGGCATCTCCAATGTTGATGAAGGTGAGCATACCTTATGATGCCTTCCCAGGGCATGCATTGAGGAATTCTAGGGGACATTGTTATCAAGGTAAGCCATCATGCTCTACCCTTGTGATTTTGTTCTTTCCATGCCTTCCCATGCATCCTTATGTTTTTTGGGTTTTGGATTTTTGAAGGTGGCTTGCCATGGGTAGCGACCATTATTGTTGCTATCATGACCACTCTAAGTTGTGGCCAAGGAGGGAATGTACGCACTATGTTTTTCTTTCTTTTGTCTCATTTTATCTATTTTTGTGTAGAGGGTTTGTGGGCATCCTACATCGTAGTGTGAAATAGAGGTTCTTAGCATCCCACAATGCAGAATGAGGGTTTCATAGCATAATTATTTTTTTGTTTCAACATCTAGTGCTGTAGCACTAGGTAAGGGGTTTTATGCATCCCACACCATTGGATGGGATGAGGTTTTCTATGGAATTCCATGCCATGGGATGGAACAAGGGTTTTAGGCATTCCATGAGCATAGGGTGGATCAGGACTCTCTATGGCATGTATCATGAACATAGTGTGTCATGAGGGTTTGAGTGATCCACATTCCATGCCATGGAATAAGGGTGTCCTATGTGTCCTATGTCATAGCATGGAACAAGGTTTCTGTGGCATCCCATGCTGCAAAATGGAATAGGAGTTTCACAGGTGTTCCACACCATAGTGTGGGATAAGGTTTTCTTCTTCTTTTTTACTATGTCTGGTGTCACGGGATAGGACTTGGCCAAGGTGGTCTAGGGTCATGTCTATCATGCTAGGATATCCCTGAGAGTGTGACAAAAAGTTAGAAAAATTTTATAACTACTACTCATAGAAAATTTTTGTAGCTTGGAAATTGTTACGCTTAATGGGTAATGTAGCTAACACTCAAAAAAATTTTGAAAACTTTCTATCAGATGTTAAGGTCTATAGACAGTGTCACCAATAGAAATTTTGGGTTGGGAAACATTCTAATAGATGTTATGCTCTGCAGAGACCATCATCAACACTTAAAAAGTTTTTGGTTGAAAAGTGTCACACTATGCAAGGAAAGTAACTAACAATTAGAAATTTTTTTGATATTTTCCTTAAGACTATAATGCATAGAAAAAATGTGAATGTTAGTGCTATGCCCCTTTTTGGGAGCAAGGAATGTTAGATGGGGATGCCAACATCCCTTCCCTATCGGGCTCAGGAGAAAGTTAATTATGTTGCACATAATAAGTTTTTTATTTTTTATCTTATTTTATGATTTTTTTTCTTGTATCTTTTTATTATTTTTTTTATCTTTCTCAAATACTAACATTTTCACTATTGTGGTATTGTAGGATCTTGCTGAAACCTATTCTCATTGTTGTCGAAATGGTAGGGATTTGATGTTTCATAAGTGATCTTGTACCAAATGTTCCTGCACCACATACATGTGTGGGACACTAGGGGGTTTGGTTTTGGATGGGTGCACAAGAATTCTTAGAATTCCTACTCTGCCACTTTAGTATGATCATATGGTCACACTTGTCAATTGAAGTAGTAGGTGTTATAGTTGAGACATTGTTGCCTTGGGTGAACCAAGGCATTTTGAAATTCATGTCTAACAAACCTATTGAAGATGAAGGGGTGAGGAGCTCAAGCCAATTCCCAAAAGGCCTCAAAATCTTATCTTGGATCTGGGAAATGCCTGAGTTCCACTGCTATCACAAATACAACATTGTATTTCTTAGTTAATGTGTGCACACCATTTTCTAGAACTGACCTAGGATGGTTCACTATGCTGGAGGGTGAGCCTTGTTATGATTTTTTTCCTACCTATTGTTTCATGGCTTAGGGTGCTAACTACTTTTTTGCCTATTACTAGGTTTTTTGTTGATGCAAACAACCTCCATGATGGAGAGGGGATACTAGACTTAACCCAAATAGCCCTACAATAATTCTCATTTGCTAAGAACATGCATGCTAGACTCATAGTGCAAGTTGGGGTAAATTTGGTAGCATACCCTGGTAGGTATTCCAAATCGTATGAGAGGTGTCGAAATCTCAGTTGGTTGGACATTGAATGGGCATCCCTAATACTGAGTGTAGAGAAGGTTTTGATCCCACTATTGCCATTCCACACACTATTTGTGCCACATAAGTTATATCACCTATTTACTTTTATGCACTTTCAATTTTATATCTTCATCATGTTCCTAATTCTACTTTTGTTTATTGTAGTCATAGCTAAGTCTAGAGAGGTTATAGTGGTTGTTTCAAGATGCACTAAGGCTACTCTCCTCTTCAAGTATGGTGAGGTTGATAGTTTGTAGCACTGGTTGTGCCATGAGGCCCTACTAAGGGTAGCCCAAAATCTTTAGTAGGCTGGGCTCATTTACCTTTTCTTCACCATGAACCCAAATATCCTAATAGCTGAGATGATTGCCTTAGTTGACTTCTTCACTGAGAGTGCTAACTAATTCCACATGCAAGTTCATAATGTGTAGGTGGTCTTTGATATTATAGATGGCCTCTTCTCAGATCTCTTTAGCATCCCCTTTGAAGGTGTACTAGTAGGAGAGAAGACTGATAAGGAGCTAAACCAAAAAGAGGGCACTGAAGAGTGGTTAGGCACTAAGAAAGGCCATAAGGGTATACCCATGAAGAAAGTGGAATTACCTGGGGCACAACACCTCTATCCTATATTTTGAGCTTGTGCTTTTCCTAAGCTACTTTCCCAAGGAAAGGTCTATGAAATCCAAAAATGTCAGTGGCTAGAATATCAAGAGGTGATCAGGCATACAACCTAACCATGAGTTTGTGGGAGGGTTGTGCTCAAAAAAATGGAAACGGGGTACACTGAATGGTCTAGTCGATCATACAAGGACTTACTTGGTGTAACAATAATCATTTGCAAAAGCCTGAAAATAGTATTGCAAATTAGATGAAAATACATGTTAGCAGTGGAGAACATAGGAAATTATACAAAAATTTGAAACAAATTATGAAAGAAAATGAAATGAGAGTTTAACTAAAGAAATGTACCACCCCAAGATTGTGGGAACTTAACTTTTAATTAATCAGTGGGTGAAATTGGTACACAGTGTCAGATAGGCATAGCAGGGTAGTGTGGAAATTTGGTCATAGTCTTTGGGACATTGTGGATGCGATGCTGGAAATTGCAAAAGAGGCTAAACCTATCAAGCTTATAGTTGTTAGATTGTGTAGGTGCTAGAAAGACTAGGTCATTGTACTCAGCTAGATGTCAAGCTTATGTTTTGTAGTGTGGCAGTAATGAAGATGCTATGAATGCTCTCATGCTTGGTGCTTGGAGTGGTTTTTTGATCATTAACCAACCCCTAAAATCTTGATTATCAAGGTATTTATAGAGCTAATATTTACAGGAGATGTGGATTGAGTGCCACATGGCTTGGGTTTCACATGGCATGGATGAGAACAAGTCATGTTGACAAGCTACACTCAAAGTGTCAAGGTCAATGATGTGATGCTCTACAGGATAGGAACAAGAACTAAAAATATTCCAAACTATGACCACACTACTTGAACTACATGTGCCAAAGTTTGAGGGACTGGCATGTACCTAAAATCAATGCCAAAATAAATTGAACTTGGAGCCTATGCTCTGAGACTACGCCTTCACCCTTCTTTCAAGTAGGGTCAAGTGTAGGAACAATTTTGAGGATCAATAGGGGATGCAAAAACAAAGCAAACTTCTGATCTTGACTACAAGAGGGACGTCAAAGCTTAAATGAAGGTCAATGCTAAGTTTTGGGAGCTTTGTAGAGGCATTCAGAAGCATTTTCCAAGTGTCATGCTATCTACACTGCATAGCATGATGGAGCGTAGTATGAACACTTAGAAAAGTTTTGCAAATTTTGGCTTCTCACGCTATTTATAGTGCGCAACATAGCATGGCATAGAATCCACATTTTGATGAATTTTTTCAAAAATCACAATGTTTCTTCATGGCATCTTGATCACATTCTGGGGGTGAAGTAGGACATGTAGCCTTAGAAGTCAAAAAATTTCCAAATGCACCTTCTGTCTCTAGATAGCTTAATTGACTTCTTGTCCAACACTTAGAAAACTTTGAGCCCTAAAACTTATGCTATACTATCTATGATATGTAGCATAGTAGATCATAACACACCCAAAAGATACAAAATTTGCCAAACTATTTTTTCCATCCTGAGTGCCTTTGACAACTCCTAGCCTGGTACTTGGATGGACTATCAACTAGGACATGTGTCAAGCTGGGCAAGCTAAATAGCATAGCAAGCTTGATGCCTTAGGAGATAGAAAATTTGCCAAATTTTTTAGTCCATACTTAGTGCCCTTTGACCACTTCTAGCTTGAGATTTGTGAAAACTAGCCTTGGAAGTAGGTGCTACGTTGGCTATCCTGGGGAGTGTAGCAACTAGACTTAGGAAAATATTGCAAATATTAGGATTTTCAATGTGCTATGGTATCTGCACTGCACAGTGTGATACTAGACTTAGAAAATTTTTTTCCAAAGTTTTGACATTTAGAAAAAAAATTTGTTGAATTGTAGGAGCCTAAAATTAGTGGTATTTCAAGGTCCTTGGGGTGGATCAAGCTTTGGTAATGAGAGATGTGATAGAGGAAGGGACACAGTATAATTGGGCCAAATAACTTGTCGACAACCTATGAGCTAAAATTGTTGAGCTATGTAGCAACCTCCAACCATGATCTCACATGCATTTTTACTTCTTTATAGCATGCCTATGAAAGGTTGTGGAACTCTTGATGGTCCATGAGAATGGGTAATGAATAGTGCAAGATTACACCTATATTTTTAAGTCATGGATCCACCATTTTTTCTACACAACATGGTCACAGGATCCCCAAGGGCTATTGGCAAGTCATTTTTAGTGACAACCAAGGGCCACATGGGGGCCATCCTACCATGCACATGATAGTGCTAGGGAATCTTCCCCAACAAATATAGATAACATAGTAAGAGGGGCATGACTCATCACTGAGATGATGAGGTCAAAAATGCAAATCAGGTAGCCCTACCTCGCGGAGGAGCCTGCATGTGAAGTTTAGGAGAGGGGCAAGAACCTATGATTTAGACCTCATGACATGCAATTAGAATTAGCTACTAAGTATTCATTATTTAGTGTATTTTATTTATTTTTTTAAAATATTCTAATTTATATTTGTGTAACATAGGCAACAAGGCCCTTATAGCAGAAAAGGAGCCCGTAGAGGATGATGTCCCTCAACCTGAAGGACACATGGAAGATGAGAAAGCTCTCAAAGTGTTGATCCTACTCAAATAAGATGGGTTGCAATTTGAAGATGGTGAGTTTGACCATTTATTTGATGATAAGCAGATGGATGATCCCCCTACTCTTACCCTTGAGGGCTTATTGGATAGGAGCTTTGCACTGCCATCTGCATTTTGTTTGTTCCTTTTTTATGTATTTAATACTTTCATTTTATTATTTTTCTCTCTTTTTATTTTATTTTATTTTGATGATCATAATATGCTTTATGTTACAGTAGATGATGCCTCTACTAAGCATCTAGAATCAACATCCACTTTCCACACACAACCGTGGGCGAAAACTCTAGACAAACTCACCCTTATGCAAAGCGTAGTGGATGATATGATTAACCACCTTAAATAGATAGATCATGAGATGGGTATATTTATCTTGATATCATTACTTATTTTCCCCTTTCTTTATTATTCTATTTTTATTTCTTTTTACAACTAATAGAGTAGTCTAGGTTGATGTTGTACCTGAGTTTCCTCCTAAGGTGGAGTAGGTGCTTCATCATGTATATGATGAAACAAGTAAGTACACACTACACTCCACATGAAAGTTGTGGGAGTGTAGGTGTGTGAATAAGGAGCTATGGAAACAAGTGCAAGAGCTCTTGGAACAAAAGGCAAACCAAGAAACCAAACTAGAAGATCTATAGTCATGTTATGACTTCCTGGTAGCCCAAGAAAAATTAGATAGTAGCTAGTTTATGATTGGGATTAACTATGCCAGGTGCTGGTCAATCATTTAGGGTAAGAAAGATGCTACACATGAGGTCATTAAAAAACATTTGTACATGGACCTCTTGGCTAGGAAGAACCAAGATTGGAAAGAATATAGTGCCAAAGTATATGAATGGGGATAGACTCAAAGAAACCACAAACATCATTACAAGATGGAATGTGCAGCCTACTATAATATGTATAGGGATGAGTCTATGGAGCATCAATGTCAAGAGATATTCCTTGATACCATTGGTGCAAAGCAGACTTACAAAATGTTCATGAGCCATCTAGTGGTTAGTGAGTTCCCAGAGAGAGAGATCATTGTTGCTTCCAAAGAGGTTACTTCTAAAACATTTTTGCCAGGGCCACCCATATGGATAGCCATGGAGAAAGGGAAAACCCTCATAGGAATTGATTTTGGAGAGGAGGACTAGACACACATGTTAAAGGATGAAATCCTTCAATGTCTAAAGGTCAACCTTGACATGATGCCCCCAGACATGGATGCAGGCACATCTCAGGTTATTTTAACTTATTGTATTATTGTCTATTTAATTTTGATTTTTCATGTTATCCCATTTATTAATTGATTTATTATTTGATTTTTTTTTTGCTAATGGCAAGAGCTACAACTAAAATGATTGGCGATGGTGATGGTAGCTCCAGAAGGTCAGCAAGATGCCAAATGACATCTTTGAAAGATCAACAAGATGGCCAGGATGGCGATGCTACAAATGTCCCAGATGATTTTTCCTTGACAATATGAAATTCATTGTGGAACTATAATGCCCCATCCCATCCTACCTGAGAGGTGTGTGTAGGCAATGGAAGATTGGAAGTATTTTTTCTCGCTTGTTCGTAGGATCATTTATGTTGGATTGTAGGTGCTAGATCACAAACCTAGTTTTAGGTCTTGGTAGACCACTGGCTATCCTAGTTTAAGATCCTAGCAGATTGTGATCCCAGTTTAAGGTCTGATTGGACTGTCATGTGCTAATTTAAGGTCCTAGCATACTGTTATGCTAGTTTAACATCATAGAAAATGGTCTATGCCAATTTAACATCATAGTAGACATTCTATGCTAGTTTAATGTCATAGTAGACATTCTATGCTAGTTTAACATCATAGCAAACATTCTATGCTAGTTTAATATCATATTGAATATTCTACTTACCTTGCATTTGTTGTCGATGCGATATTGCATGTCAAGCATAGTATGGCTTTAGGTACGAGTTAATAGGATTGGAAAAATTATTGCCATCTAGATCAGCAAACTTGAATGCTCCATTTTCATATGCCTTAGTAACTAAGAAAGGCCTCTTTAGTTGGCTAAGAATTTATTCATGGGCTCATGAACGACCTTGAGAACCAGGTTCTCTTTCTTGATTGGGCATTGATGCTGATTGTGATGATGTTTTTGTCATTACTTCTCTTGGTACCACTCAACACGATTAAGTGTTTGGATGCACTCTTCCTCTATAGAGTTGAGGTTAATGATTTTGAAATTTTTGTTCTAAACCTGATCCATGAAGCTCGAGAGGATCATGTAGAGTGATGAGACCTACAATTCAAGAGGCAACATTGCTTTAGGTCTGTAAACTAGACTATATGGCATTTTACTTGTTGTGGTTTTGCATATTTTGTGGTAGGCTCAAAGTGCATAGACTAATTGTTCATGCCATTTTCACTTGCTATTGTTAAGCATCCTCTTTAGGACGTTGATGATGATCTTATTTGTAGTCGCTACTTAAAAATTCATCTAAGGGTAGTATGGTGACAAAAAGGAGTGTTTGATGATAAGGTTTTCATAGAAGGCTTTGGTTTATACACTACTAAATTGTGGCCTATTGTCTATGACTATGAAAGACTAAATTGGATCACTATATTGTCAATAACAAATTTACAAACTTGCTGGGATGTTTTCTCCCTAAGAGGGATAGCTTCTACCGACTTTGTAAAATACTTAGTTGTGGTAATGATGAAGTTGTGTCCTATGGAAGACTTAGGCATTATAGGCCCTATGATGTCCAACCCCCAACATTGAAATGGACATGTGATTTGTGTAGTATGTAGTTTAGTAGGTGACACATGCATTAGGTTCCCATGCCATTGACACATGTCACATGTTCTGACCTTGGAGATGTAATTGCACTCCATGTAAGGCCAGTAGTAGCTTAGACATTAGATTTTTGCTGCCACTTCCCTAGGAGCTATATGACCCCCACATAGTGCTTCATGAACTTGGTTAATTATCTATTATGCTTCACTACCACTAATACAAGTTAATAGTATCCCATCATAGGATCTACAACATAAAGTACTATCACCTATAAGTATGTATTCCCATGATTGTTTGCTATAATAGCCATAAGTACATTACTTTTGCAAATGATGTTGACTTAACTATGGAAAAGGTAGTGTCTCCATTTTTTTAAGTGCAAAGACTAAGGTAAGATAGTTTTTTTCCACATTGTTGTATTTTTCCTTATGTGCTATTAGTGCATGACTTAAGTTGTAAATAGGAACCTCAGAACTATCATCGCACTTTCAGCAAAGCAAAGAAGTAATGGATGTATCTGAGGTTGCAATGTAGATATAGAAAGGCTTATCTCTTTGCAGAGGGTAGATTGTTGGAAGTTGAACTAGCTCCTTTTCAAATTTTTAAATGCTTCTTGGCATTGATCTGTCTACTCAAAGTTGACTCCTTTTTTGAGAAAATGCTACATTAGTTTTAACTTATCAGTCAACCTTGCAAGAAACCTACGTATGAATGGTATTCTACCTTGTAATCTGCATATCTCCTTAAGGTTTGCTGGTGGTGCTAAGTTGATGATAGCTTTGACCTTGTTAGGGTCTACGTGTATTCCTATTTTGGATACCACAAAGCCTAACATGCAATCGGTTTTAACACCAAAGACATAATTTTTGGGATTAAGGTAAAGGTCATGCCTATGGAAATGTTTAAGAACACAATCCAAGTCATTTGCATGGTCATGAGCTATTTTGAAATTAACCACTATGTCATCAATGTCATCATTGAGAAATTCTAGTAGATAGTTGCTAAAGATGTATGTCATTACATGTTGACATGTCACTCCAGCATTCTTTAATCCAAAGGACATCATTGTATAAAAAAGGGCCCCACAAGGGGTTATGAAAGTAGTGGTAAGTTGGTGCTCTAGGTTAATGTGAATTTGGTTGTACCCTAAAAACCCATCCATAAAGGACAACAAGGCATGACCAATCATGGTATCAACAAGTTGGTCAATACTGGGCAATGGGAAATCATCTTTACTAGTTACCTTGTTTAGGTCTTAGAAGTCTATGCAAATGCATATACCATTGGTTTTCTTTGGGAAAACTAAGATGTTTGAAACCTAGTCTGCATCGTCAACTACCTGAATGAAACTGGCCTGGTAAAGTTTAGTGATTTTATCATGGATGGCCAACACGATCTCTAGCTTGATTTTACAAGCCTTTTGTTTGACTAGTTTAATGCATAAATCTAAAATCATGTTATGTTGTATTATACATGTGTCTAAGCCTAGCATATCCTCATAAGACCATGGGAACACCTTGACATTATCACTAAGGACTCTAGAGATATTCTGTTGGATTTGAGGCTCCAATAAAGAACTAAGCTTCAATGTTTTTTCCTCACCTTTACATATTTTTACAAGGACTTCTATGAGGGGATCCTTAGTCACACACCTACTTCTATGTCTAGAGCTCAAACTAGATGTTCTAGCCAATCTAGTGATGTTTCTAGGGATGCTATGTTGGTGTCATAAGAAGGCAATTCAAAGTTTAAAAGTTTTGTGTTTATGCATTTCATGAGTCTGCCATAAGGTCTAGTCAAGGCTAAAGGTAAATGAAGATTCTCGTATGTGCTCATTTTCTCAAGAGATCCTGAAAGATAACTAGAAAAGAATTAAGTGGAACCTATTCTAATGAATAAAAATGCATAAAATAAGGAAGACAATGTTATATAAGTTAACCATGTAGTATCAAAAATAATTTATTTTTATATGTTTTATTATTTTCTGTGTTCTTTGCTACAACCTTGATTGGCCACAAAATTGCTAGTTTAAGATCATAGCAAAACGTAGACTATGCATAAGGTGTAAATCTAAGAAAAAATTGAAAGGCTTGAAGCATGGGACCAAGATGAACATTCATCAAGAAATAAGAAAAAATGTAAAAATATTTCTAGGTGTGAAAAGCTGAAAAAAGTTAGAAAATTTTTCTAACTCTCAGTGTTACACTACACAAGACATGGGATGTTCTGTGTTACACACAGGATATGAAGCATTCTATGTTACATGCTGGACATGAGATGTTTTGTGTCATGCATGGGACATAGAGCATCCTACATTACGCATAGGACATGGGATGGTCCATGTTATGCAAAAGACATAGAGCATCTCACATTATGCATGGGACACGAGATGTCCTGGAAGGATGACATGTTAGTTGACCCTAGAGGGTATAAATAGGGGTTTACCTATGGTAAACTTGTTATTTTCACCATTAGAGCCAATAGTCCTTTAAGCATAGTGTGGACAAAGCAAAGGTAATCACCCAAAGAGTGTGACAGCAAAAGAGCTAGATCTTAACACTAAGAAAATGGCACATAGGATCAAGCGTAGTCACCCTGGCCTTGCCAACATTGATGAGGGTAAGTGAAGCTTGTGGCATCTCCCTAGGGCATGCATCGAAGAGCATTAGGAGGCACCATCTACCAGGTATGCCATCACACCCTACTATCGATTTCTCATTCCCTTTTTCATTTTTTACATTTGTGCTTTGGGGTGGGGTTGGCCTACCATGGGTACAGACTGTTGCCACTACTACCATCATTGTGGCCATTGTGCCGTAGCCACCATCACCACTGCCACCATTGTGGCTGGAAAAGGGTGCATGTGCCAAGTATCTTTATGTTCACACATTTTTTTTATTTGTAGTTTTTTTGGGTCTAATGGCATTCTATGTCATGGTGTTGGGGGAGGGTTTTTTCAAAAGCTTCTAAGTGTTAAGAATCTAAGGATGTGACAAGGTTTTTGTTGTGTCCTATGCGGCAAGATAGGACAGGGGTTTCAAATGTATTACTTAGCATAATGCATTGAGGGAAGGGTTTTGGGTGCTCTGTGTCCCATGTCACATGATAGGGCTTTATTTATGTGTCTCGTGTGGTGGGATAGGTTCTCAAGCTCTGGGGTGTCCTTGAGAGCATGACCTAAAAGTTGGAAAAAATTTTGGGATTGCTACATTTTGCACTTGGGAAATTTCACATTTTAGTACTATCATGTGTAACATCCAAAAATATTGGTGGCTGGAACATCAAGACATCACTGAGTGTATAGCCTAAACCTGAATCCATGTGAGGGCCATGTTGGAGAAAATAGAAACAGGGTGCCCTTAATGGTTTAGTTGATTAGATAGGGACTTATATGATGTTAAAACAAAAATATGTAAAAAGTGTTTATACTACGTTACATGCGGGCATTGGTTCCATCTAAGCTAGAGTGTAGCAGGGTGTCCTAGCCTAAGAATAGTGATGTAAACATGCAAATATTTATGAAAAAGTGAGAAAATATAAGTGTTATGATAAATGCTAAAAAGAAATGCTTGAGAAATGCAACAGAATTTAGGAATAGCAGTGTAGTGCCCCAAAAGAGGAAACATAGCTAATTCACAAAGGGTCTCAAATGGTACATAGTATACAACAGGCATAGTGGAACCATAATCCTAGCCTTGGTGATGTCAGGATGTGATGTCTGGTGTCCACTGTGATGTCTAGTGCTCACTGTGATGAACTATGCTTGCCAGGTTGGTAGCGATAGTGTACTATGCGATGTTCTACAGGGCTTCAATGGGGCTGTAGTATAGCATGTAGTGTAGCTGTGCTTCTCTACTGGTGTAGTGTGCTTTGGATCCTGTTCACCCATGATGCTAAGTGCCAAGATACGAAAGTGCCAAAATGCCAAATGAAAGTGCCAACTACCTTATTGGTGAAAAATCAAAGTCAACCTCCCCCTCCTCAAGAGAGGGTGTAGGGGCATTTATAGGGCTAGGATTAGCCCAAAATGTGGATAATGTGCCATGTGGCAATGCGATGGGTGTGACCATGCTCATCCCATGTTAGGTGTAGGACATAGGACGTTGGCAGCTATGCTCATCCCATGTTATGTGTGGGACATGGGATGTTTGCTATTGAGCTTGTTGCATGTTACACAAGGGACACGAGACGCTATCTGCTACACTCGTCCCATGTTACGTGCGGGACATGGGATGCTGGCTGTTGGGCTTGTTCTGTGTTACACATGGGACATGGGATGCTATCTACTATCATCATCTCATGTTACCTGTGGGACATGGGATGTTGGCTATTGGACTTGTTCCATGTTACACATGGGACACTTTCTGCTATGCTCATCTCATGTTACATGCGGGACACGGGATGTTTGTTGTTGGGCCTATCCCATGTTACATGTGGGCATGGGATGCTATCTGCTACACTTGTCCTATGTTACGTGTGAGACACAGGATGCTAGTTTCTACGCTGGATAGAGTGCTATGCTGAACTACGCTACATAGCCTAACATGGTGCTACATTGTGCTACACTACACAACATGATCGGGTGCTGCGCTATGCTACGCTACACAACATGACATGGTGCTATGCTATGCTACACTACACAGCATGACATGGTGCTTCATTGTGCTATGCTGCACAGTGTGAGTGGGTGCTACGCTACACAATGTGACATGGTGCTACACTATACAGCATGACCAAGTTCTACGCTATACTACACTACATAGCATGACATGGTGCTACACTGCACAGTGTGACCAGTTGCTACACTATGCTATGCTACATAGCATGACATGAGAATTTGGTAGAAATTTCCATCATTCTAACACTTATAATAATTTTCCAAATTTGGTAGTTGGAGCTAGCTACACTCAACACTTGTAAAAATATGGGCAAAGTGCCACCATTTAGACACTTATCCAAATTTGCAATCAAGATTCCAAGACCCAAAATTTTCTAGTGTTTCAATGGCCCCTCTTTGTTGATGTCTGGAGAAGTGGCCTAAGAGACGTTAACAAAGAATTACAAAACACCACAGTAGACATGCCACCAACATCATTCGTTGGTACAAGATTGAATGTCATTTTACCATGCTCAAGAATGGCATGGGAATAAGATTATGTTGAAGGAAAAGGGGTATAGGAAATTCTAGGGAGATGAAATTTAAATGGTGGAAATGAAATGTAAACAATGGATCATGATGTAAGATGAAAATTTAGCATGACTAATAGTGACCACGACATGAAGTGGTTTGCCCCTAAAACATTGACCTCTCGTTGGAGTGCTTATGAGAGCGTCAAAGTAAATCTAAGGCTAGGCTATTTGTAAAGCTGTAGCGTTGTCAATTTCCTTGGGGATATGCTTTTTCCTATTCTTGTTTTTTTTCTTGCTATGAGGCGAACCTCTATTGGCTTCAACTTATTGCTAAATACTAGTTGCAAGGGATGGGCCATCAATTAAAGGGGATTTTCTTTGATGTAACCACATTGCATCTGTAGGACAAGTGTTTCCTACCTAGGATGAGTTTTGTTACATCTATTTAAGGCTTTGAAAAGCCCACAAAGCCTCTCCATGGGACGAGTTGCATTACATCCATCATGAGTTTAGCTGTTGATGTGAAGAGAATGCCATGTATGTCATAATGTGTATGCTAGAGGGATGTGAAATCATTCTCATCCCCTATACACCAAGAGATTCATCTGCCTTATGAAGGTGGTGAAATCATCATACATGGGGAGGTTGCTACACCCATCATCTCATCGTACATAGACATAGACCAAGGCTCAAAGGTTAAGCTCGAAGAGTCTAGACAACATGACATAAATGAACAACAATTAGTAGGCGATAATCCTTTAAACACAGAAGAAGACCCACCCAAAATAGAAATACCCAAGCCTAACATTGTACATACACAAGCTCACTTAGAAACCACAATTCACACAGAAACCATGATACATGTTGAAGCGTCAGAAAACACTAACGTGGAAACCATTCCATTGGATGTCCCTTGGGCTGAATTACCATTCAATGTGATTAGCGAAGGAGATGCTGAATATAGAATCGTACCCACTAACGCATCGCCCAATGTTAAAATGCAAAAAATCAAAAAATTACTAAACCAATAAATAACAAAAATAAGTGGTCCGAAATGACGTTAAACTACAACTAGTCTAGGACAACGTTAAAGTATCATGTCCGCAATGACATAAAACTAGCCACGATAAAAAATGGTCAGTCAATCGAGAAATCTACCTGTGTCATTCGAAATGTCCCTTGCTTACGCTGGGGCCTGAAATGGCCTTAAACTAGTGCGAATCTAGCCCGAAATGGCCTTAAACTAGATCATCCACTTATACTTTGTTTTCCTCTCCAATTTCAGCTCATTGTTCGAATTTACGCTTACATTGCCATGTTGTCAATATCAATTTTTTTGATTATCTTTCATTCATCATTATACTCCGACTTATGATTACATCCGCACATTACACTTAAACCATAAAAACAAACCAAAACATTTTACATCACCGTGTTGTGTTTGCAATTAAACTCAAAATCAACAAAAAAGATTTTTATACATGAAATGATGTACAAGTACAAGAGTTAACTAGTTTCATTCATCTCAATTTACAATTCCCGTATAAATTTGAGTAAAAAAAACCTAAAAACTAAACATCTGGGATGGGAGGACCTGCTAGCATCATGGGCCCCCACTCCACTGGGGCTAGCTTCATGGACATTGTCACCGCCTTGATCCTAAAAATGCAAAAAGAGACAATCAACATAAGAACAAGAGAAAGATAAAATTTTAAAAATTATGCAGTGAACGAATTTCATAATAACAAAATGCTTACTGTAGGGGATCCCCCTAAGCCAAATTGCAGCCAGCAGAGGATTTCCTCTTCTGAGACACTGGTCCAATCGGTCCCATCAAGGCCTAGGTCGACATTTTCCAAGGCCTTCCCCTTGTCAATAGCTGACTAGGTAGAATGTTTTAAAGAGAATTCACCCACCGACACCTCCCCAGAAGTGGTTGTAATCATCCTTGTAGGTGATTCCATCTCAACAGTTGTGTTTTGAGCAAAGGTATCGAGCGCAGCGTGTAGACCCAGACCCTCCACAAACATTTCCAGTCGACGCTTTTCAATAGATACTTCCTTCAACGATTTCTTATAATGATTTTTGTGGTTCTTTTCATCCTAATCCCATTTACATACCTTGGAAGCGAAAGCTTTCCAATCTTGACACTTGAGGTTCAGAAGATCTATTTGGTCCTTACGCTCCACTAATTTCGTTGTCAATGATGCGTGACGATTGAGCAGATTCCAGTACCTGGTACACGTGACCTTGAAAGTCCACCAAGAGCAATCACCGCTTAGTTTAGTATAGGTGAACTCATACAGAGCCTTGAGATCGTCATGCTCAACTGACAACTTGGAAACTTCCTTCTCCTTTGCTTGAACTTGCAACCACAACTGCTTGATGGAACGCCTACAAGTCCAAAGCAATTTACCGTTGTGTACGAGACCCTCTGCCACCTCCTCATAAACTGGCCTTGGTACCTGCTCAACTTCTGGGGATAGTGTGGGCAAACTCTTTATGCTAATTGCCTTAGAGGAATCCCACCTCAGTTTGGCACCTATGCACATGAAAAGAACAAATGCTAAAATGACAAAAGCAGGGTGTGAAACTCTAAAGTTGTAGAAAACTTGAAATATTCGTACCTATCTTAGGGTGGGCCTCTTGAATGTGTTCAACAACCTCCTCAATGATACCAGCCACAAAATCCATTTTACTTGGCATTTCAGTCCAAGTAAAGGGTCCACGAGTGCGAGACGGACAAACCTCCGCGGTCCTTTCATGGGGAACCGTTTTCATCGGTACGTCCAGCCGCATTGTTCTGGTTTCACTACCTTTGTCTAGAAGCAATTAAAAAAAATAAAAGTAAAATACCATAAAATAAAAACTCACAAAATAACATAATAAAATCAAAGAAAACATACCGTGTTCTCGGTCTCCTTCTGGGTTTGGGGGTTCGCCTAAGTCTAGTCCTCCCTTAAGGAAGCTGCTAAACATTTCGTCGACACTACTCTGGTCATCCACTAGCTCAGTTTTTGTGGTGTCTTCCCTCAACTCTTCCATCCCTCCTGCCTGGTCTTTCCCCACATCTTCCTCCTCAGTCATTAACTCAGTGGTAGTTTCCTCCTCTTCAATGATAGTCTCTAATTCTTGCCTCCTCACTTCTTGAGTCAAGTCTGAAGGCATCAATGGCATGTAAGTGGTCAAAGTGAAAATTATGAATAAGATGAAAATAATAAAGTAATAAGTGCACTAATTTTACTTACCTCAGGCAGGCATCTTGAATTGTATATGCTTAACTCGTGGCTCATCCATAGTTGAAGCCTCCTCAGTTGAACGTTCATGATTTGTTAGCTTCGACTTGGCCTTGCCAATGGTCTCTTTGATGACCCATTCTACTCTTTTTGTAGTATAAGGCACGTCATCTGGTTCCAACCCCACACTATCACATGTGTGGATTGAGGTACCAGATGATCCCCCTATCATGATACATACGGATTCATCAATTCCCTTGGGTGCATCTTGGGACTTGGCTGTTTCAAACAAATGGTTGATCCACGGGCAGGATAATTGACCTCGGTCCCGTAGAACGTACTTTTTGTCCATGTGAACCACTAGAAATTTAGCTAAGTCGCGAAGATAACTAGCAAAGAAGGCAAAGGTAAAGTGGGACTGTGTCTCGACATTTAAGCACAATCACACTATCTCCTTATGCAGGCCCGACAAAAAAAATTGGGCCTAGTTATAACGCATTCCAGTTTCTAGAACAGTTTGCATAATACACATAGCCTCAACACCAAGACTCTGCACCTGGGAAAGGGATTTAGGGAATATCTATGCCATAAACAGAGGATATAATTCATTCACCTCCTCAACCTTTGACTTCCCCTGCATAGGGAATCCCTTAGCACCCTTGGTAACATCCAACCAGTCCTCTAATTCACGAACCATATAGAGCTCTTTATGAGCCCTGTCTAAAACTGCATTTATACAATCTACCGGTACACCAAACAGGTTCGAAAAGAATTCAGGCGATAGATGGAAAACTATCTTAACACCCTTAATCTAGGTGCACAGACTTGTCAAAGGAATCCATGATCTTGATCATTTCTGCTATCGACACATCAGGGCTAAGGGTTGTAAAGAGATCCATAAGGCCAACATCATCTAAAAAATGAATGATGGATGGCAGAACATGGGTACACAACCATTTTTGAGCCTTACTGATCTTCCCGAACTTCATCGAGAGGGTACTCTCAGTTTGTTCGGTTGTGACAGGGTCCCCGCCAAGAGGAACATCAACTATAAATACAATTCGAAATCATCATATCAGTACAACCCTCGGTAGTTGAACAAACACCTTAACAAATCTAGAAAATATTGTCATTTACCCTCAGTTGTGGACTTAGATGTACTACCCAAGTTACAGTCACAAGGGAAAATTGGTCCCTTATGCGACCAATCTCCATGCAACCATCCACGAGCTTTGCATAGGGCGAACGCTCTAGAGAACTATTTGTGAAAATGGAAAATATCATCATTGGTTTGAGCTAATACACCTCCATGAAGGGTGGGACCCACCTTAAAGGTCTCTAGAGCAGTACGAGCTAGAGCAAGCCCATCATCCTCAATGCATGTTCCGTCTGGGTTGACTTGGGGCCAACAAAAGAACGGATGTCAAAACAGAAGCAAATGCCAAATGGTGAAAAGAAATGTCAAGCTTAAACGATCATACCTATCCACTTGGTACACTATGCCAGGAGGGTTCTGGAACAATGTGTGTGCACGCGCAACTAAAAATAGAGTGTTGTTGTTAATGGGTGAGTAGACCTGGGCCCACCAGAGGGAATGTCCTAGATCACAAGTAGCCCTTCATCGATCTCCTCCATGAAAATGGTGATGCCCTCTGACGCTCCCAGCAACATGGCCTCAAGCATGCTCCATGCCATTTTTTCGCTCAGGTGAGACCAGACAACCACTTTAAATTTGTCTAGCATGAAGGCGAGGAATTCACATACCCCTTCCCTGAACCAGACCCCATTGTTGTCAATGGTCAGATCCAGGGTAGGTTCATCAGCCTCAATGGGGCCAAACCACACCAATACTTCAACTAGCTCAACAACCAGGAGAAAAGGGTCGGTGTCCCTGCAAGCAACCAAAATGCCAAAGTAAATCGGCCATACATAAAAATGAAACAAAAAATAAAATTTCACATTGTAGGAAGACACTTAGAAAAAATTACCAACTATTTACGCTCGGCGTATACACTGCCTAACTTAGCATATATGCTGTCAAGAACCATTTACCCTTAGTGTATACATCATAAAAACCCTCAGCATATATGCTGTAAAAGCCTTCAGCGTATACATTGTGTAAATAGTCTATGCTGAACACTGTGTAAACAGTCTACCTTGAAAACTGTGTAAATAGTCTATGTTGAAAGCTATGTAAACAGTCTACGCTGACTACTGTGTAAACAGTCTATGCTAAAAACTATGTAAACAGTCTATGCTGAACACTGTGCAAACAATTTACGAATAGTCGGTGTATACATCGTAAAAAAATAGTCAGCGTATACGCCATAAAAAATAGTCAACGTATACGCTGATAAAATCATCTACACTTCATGCTGGTAAAATCGTTTACGCTGTGCATTGACAAAATAGATTATGCTACAAATGACTTAGGCTATGTACAATATACGCTCTATGCTCTAGAGACCCTCTACACTGTGAACTTACGCTCAGCATATAGAAACCCTCTATGCTAACTATCTACACCGGGCATCTACACCGAAGCCCTCTACACTACCGAGACTGTCTACACTACGAAACATGTACAGATGAAAACAACCAATAGAGGCAGGATTAGAGCCTACCTGTGTGATGATCCAGGCCATGATAGAACCCTCGGCCTGGGCAGACACTGCAGCATGGCCTCGCTCTCCTCCGCGAAAGTCAAGTCAAGTCCCTTCCTCCCCTGGACTTCCACTTACTTGCCCTTGCCCATTTCGGCATCCTCTACGCTGAGGTCAACAGGTTTACGCTGAGGGTTGAAATCACTCACACCTACGCTGAGCCTCTACACCAAGTTGGAGTCTCTACGCTCACGCTGAGTTGGGACATCTACGCTAACACTTCGACCTCTACGCTCTACGGTTACGCTGGGGTTTGATCATCTACGCTTACGCTCACTGTTTACACTTACGCTCACTATTTATGCTTACACTCACTGTTTACGCTTACGCTCAAGTTTCACGCTCCCACTCAGTTTGCTTCTGGTTCACAATGCATACAAAATGACACCCCTGCCCCTATATATAGCGCTCCGCACACCGCCGCCACCGTTGTCTTGCACTTTGTCTCTTTTTATTCTATTTATTGCTCATTTTAATTAAAATTTATTCAAAAATAAAAAAAATATATTTAAAACAAAACAAATGCTACCACATCCTGATTCCCTTGTAAACCAACTTCAGGAGTCCACACCGAACATTTTGGCACAGACTCTTCTGTGTAAATTTTACGATAAACATTCGGCTTGGTATGGCCTTAAACTACCATGGCGGCCCAGTAAGGCCTTAAACTACCACATAAAAACCCCCTACGGCCCATTAAGGCCTTAAACTGCCACTTGCGGATCACATTCGGTCTGGTAAGCCCTTAAACTACCACCCACGACCCGATATGGCCTTAAACTACCATGTGTCCCGGTGTGATGATAAACCACCATCATACATGTACACACAACTTATGTTGCCAAAAAACATTGAATAATACCTGTTAGCTCATTTTGCTCTCTATTCATTGGCAAGAGCAAGCCTAATGGATTATCAACATTTATCCGCACCATTAATCATCAATGGGCCGCATGGAAAGATCGCAAGGGACATCAATATAAATCTCATCCACTTAAGTTTATCAATGAATGACACAGTCATAGCCTCAACACAGCAAATAATAGATAACTACAAAGGTATGACAAAGCCCCTTGACATAGAAGCTGGAAACATCACTGAAGACCCGTTGACCGAAACCCCCATCACCATGCCCGATGGAGAAATTAAAACATTAAAATTAAGCACTTTACTGCAACCTCAACTGGCCAAAGACATAGAGGAAGTGCTTAGGGATAACATAAAAACATTCGCTTGGTCATACATGGACATGCCCGGATTGGACCCTCAAATCGTCTAGCATAATATTATTCTTGATTCAAAGTTGAGGCCAGTGAAGCAAAAAGCACGAAAGGTTAAACCTAAGGTGGCATTGGCAGTTCGCAATGAGATAACTAAACTTTATCAGGATGGTTTCATTCAGGCTGTCGATGATGCCGATTGGGTATCCAACATGGTCATTGTCCCGAAGAAGAATAGAAGCATTCGCTTATGCATTGACTTCCGGGATCTAAACGTTGCAACCATAAAAGATGATTTTCCCCTACCCAGCATCGATCAACTCATTGACTCGACCACTGGGCATGCCCTATTATCTTTTATGGATGGCTTCTCAGGATACAACCAAATATGTATTAACTCGGAGCATCAGCTCCAAACTACCTTCATGACACCATGGTGAACTTTTTATTATACAATGATGCCCTTCGGCCTAAAGAATGCTGGGGCCACATATCAAAGGGCGATGACATTCATTTTTAGCGACTACATGCTACATTCACTCAATGACTACATGGACGACATTGTGGTTTAATTGAAGACATCGGAACAACATGTACAAGATCTTGACTTAGTACTAAAATGTTGTTTAAAATATGAGCTGAGACTTAACCCAAAGAAATGTGTCTTCGGCGTCAAAACAGGCAAAATGCTTGGATTCATAGCCTCAAAAGCAGGGATACAAGTAGACCCTGATAAAGTTAAGGCCATAACAAACTTAAAACCACCTAGCAACCTTACTGAACTTTGAGGTCTACAAGGTAGATTACAGTTCATCAAATGTTTCATAGAAAAACTAACAAACAAATTAAAACCTATGAATCACTTGTTACAAAAGAACGTCCATTTTGAATAGACTCCATAGTGTCAAGAAGCATTTGACCATATTAAAATAGCACTTGCCTGACTACCCATGGTTTATCCACCTCAAAATGATAAACCGTTTTACATCTACCTCGCCACATCGGATTCATCAATCGCGTCTATGCTTTGCTAGAAACAAGATAATGGAACCGAAGTCCCTGTCTACTACTTAAGCCATGCATTAGTAGGCCATGAGAAGAAATACAATGACGTAGAGAGGTCATGTTTAGCCTTAGTCTTTTCTCTAAAGAAATGGTGACATTACCTCTTCCACAATCAAGTTAACATAATCTACAAGGATAATGTGCTCAGGGCCATCATAGGAAACATTTACGAGACAAGTCAAATAGCCCATTGGAAAGCTATGATAGCTGAGTTTGACCTACACTACATAGCATAATCATTAGTTAAGGGTCAAGCCATAGCAAATCAAATGACCATGTCACCAACGCATGATCAAGCAACAATATAGCCAGAATTTCCAGATGAAAATGTAAGCGCAATAGACATAGTACCCAATGACTACGACGCCATTCTAAACTTTGATGGAGCATCCACCTCTCGAGGGGGAAGTGCTGCCACTGTCATCACCTATCCCTCTAGGGAGATCAGACCCTTTGCTTATCATTTCAATTTTCGTTGTACCAACAATATAGCAGAGTACAAAGGTCTCCTTAGAGGTCTCGCGGTAGCACTAGCTTCAGACATCACATGACTAGTGGTTAGAGGAGACTCACAACTGGTTTTGAACCAGGCCATAGATATTTATACATGCAAAGCGCAACATTTACAACCATACTGTGACTTAGCAAAACACTTAATGAAGTGATTTGAAAACATTGATGTGCAACACGTCTCTAGAAACGATAATACCATCATAGACGCACTGGCCACCTTAGCGTTAAACATATTGCCTGACATGTTCCATACATTACCAAGCTCCATAATCAGTTGTGTCGAACCAATAACCAATACTCTTGACACATTGCCAATTGCATCCATTAGTACAACACACACGATAGAATTGTATGACGACATAAAAGAGTACCTTCTATGCGGTGAAACACTGCAACACTTAATGAACACACAAAAAGACGTGGTATGAAAACATTCTAAACAATATGCGCTAGTAGGGGACACATTGTGTCGTCGATCCTACGAAGGCATATTGCTAACATGCGTTGGTAGTACTGATGCCCAAACCATCGTTGAGCAGGTATGCGGTGAAACACTGCAACACTTAATGAACACACAAAAAGACGTGGTATGAAAACATTCTAAACAATATGCGCTAGTAGGGGACACATTGTGTCATTGATCCTACGAAGGCATATTGCTAACATGTGTTGGTAGTACTGATGCCCAAACCATCGTTGAGCAGGTACATGATAGACTATGCGAAGGACATATAGCACAAAAAGCCATGGCAACAAAGATAAGACGCGTAGGCTATTATTGGCCACACATGGAGTATGACTATCTCTCCAAGACTAAGACATGTAGTACCTACCAAAGACACAGTAATCTAATCCATGTCCCACCAAATGAGTTGCATACGGTGCACATCACTTGGCCCTTTCAAAAGTGGGGGTTGGACCTTATCGAACCAATAACACCCTCATCTTCTGTAGGGCATAGTTCCATCATAACTGCAACAGAATATTTCACGAAGTAGGTAGAAGCTGTTCCCCTTTGAAAGACTACATCTAAACACGTATGCAATTTCATTCTCGAAAACATTGTAACTCGTTTTGGTATCCTTATGACCATCATCACCGATAACGGGCCACAATTCAACCAAACTTTTTTGTGAAAGTCAGGGGATCAAAAACTCATTTTCATCCCCTTACTACCCTCAGAGCAATGGGCAAGTAGAAGCAACAAACAAAACCATTATTACAATACTTAAAAAGATGGTTACCCAAAGCAAGCGAAGGTGGCATGAACAATTGGTATACGCATTATGGGCATATTGTACTATGCATCGGACTTCAACAGGTAAAATGCCATATAGTCTGGTTTATGGTTCAAAAGTTGTTTTACCACTAAAATTTCAGGTACTATCTTTAAGGATCACACTTTCCAGACTCCTCGACGAAGGGCAAAACAATGACCTATGCATCATTGACCTGGACTCGGTGGAGGAGGAACGCATACATGCACTCGATCAGATTGAGTGGTATCAAAAACCACAATGGAAATGCCATCAGCATGACATTCATAAGAACCCCATCAAAGAAGGTGACCTTGTACTTAAGGCCATTTGGGAACACCTGGACAAATTCTCCGCCAACTGGGAAGGTCCCTACTTGGTCACTAAAACATACGATAACGGAGCATTCAAGTCAGCTGATATGGAAGGGCATAAGCTTGCAAATCAAACCAATCACTTGTTCCTGAAACCATTCTATATTTGAGTACAAGCTCAAGTACACATGAGTCCTGGTGTCATGACTATAAACTAATACCATAGCTCGTCTTAGAATCATGACGGTAAACTGATACCATAGAACAGTCTTGGATCATGACTTAAAACTAATACCATAGCTCGTCCTGGCATCACGACAATAAACTAATACCACACAATTTCTACAATGACAATAAACTAGCACCAGTCCAGTACAATAGTAAACTACCTCAGTTTCATTCACTAGAGTTCACTAAGACTATAAACTGGTTTGCCTCTTCACGGTCCACTAAGACTAGAAACTGGCAACGCGCTGTCCTCCATGATGCTAAATGGGAAATTTCCAATGGGTCATGACATAAAACTAACCCATGATAGTTCACTAAGACTATAAACTGGCAAGTTGATCTCTGGTTCCTCAATCTGTAGCTACATTCAAACTTCATCAGAATCACTGCATCGCTCGCCATTGGCCAATCCTAACAACAATGCTGCCAGCCATATACCATGCCTGACACCTCATCCAGTGCCATTGTTTCATCAGTAGCTATTTAAGTCTAAGTTTGCTTACTCACTCATGGTTTTCATGTCTTCTTGGAGTTTTGTTTGCAAGATGACACTCAGAGGTGTTCGTACGAGAATGCACTTCGTCATAAGTAGCAAGGTGAGACGTTGTTCATAGCACATGTGACAAGACTAAATCAAGTCGTTCACTAGTACATCCCCATTTCTTGGTACATTTCCTATCTATTCATCAACATACTCTACTCAGCCACACCTCTAATACACCCAGTACACTCAAAACTTTGAGCATGCTATTGCGCACTGTAACACTTTGAAGCAGTTGCAACACACAACATAGCACTTGAGCATGAGTACAACATCAAAACAAAGCTTCTTCTTAAAAAAAACGTTGTCTCTTCCCACATATAACACAAGATGAGATGACAGTTTTCTTGAAAATAAATACGCATGTCAAAAACAATCAAGTGACATCCCGTTGCATGGCTTTGGCTCTCCGCCAACAAGCTTCCCCCTAAAATACTAAACAAGGACCTTGTTCCTCCAAAGAATGCAACACATCATCACATGGCTTTGGTCTTGCCAACAAGTCTTCTTGGACATTAACCAAGAGTGTTGTTCTGCCAAAGGACGCACATCGCATGTCTTGATTCTTGTTGGTGACCATTTGGGATGCGACCACCAATGAGTGTCCTCGAACAGGATTTAGGTGCTTGCTGGTCTCTGGCAACACCAAGGCCCAGATACCTCCAAATAAACTCAGTAGTTAATGTGAGTATGTGTATGTGCTGTTGCGGCATGTGGTTATGTAAAATGTAACAATTGCGTTGTGTGTGAACTACAAATGACTTACTTTAAAGAGATTCAGCCAACTTTGCCAAGTACTGTGAGTTTTTGAAAATTC
>MNCI01006881.1:18440-77324 GCA_015680685.1 Gnetum montanum | reverse complement strand
AATGAATAAAAGGGATAATAGCCAAATGTCTCCTTTTATAGGATGTTACACAAATATCCCATAATTGTCCATTTAATTAGGAGGGAGTTATATAGTTAGGAATATTACCTTTGTAAGTGATTTGTTTAAATAAATCTAAATCCCTAATCTAATCTAATTTAATTTAATTTAATTCAAATTTTAAATTCTAAGTGTCACTAAGCTCTAAGATTTTATCATAAAAATTCAATATTATCTCCCCCTTATTTGTGGTAGCGGTAGTTAATTTCATTTTGCATCCAATAATTGAGATTAAAATTCGGAATGACCCGAAATACGAGCCCGAAGGCAAACCCACCGATCCTGCAACTGATTCAAAATATCTTTGGCCAAAAATCGTTACCAGCAACTGCCATCACAGGAGAAGGCTCAACCACCATGTCAGGAAACATCGTTGTATCAGAGGCATCAACATCGGGCATGGTTATTATTTCTAGATTGTAGGTCCTAGGGTGGATAAACTTGTAATTGCCGCTTCTTCTTTTTTTCTGCCTAGAAAAATTTTGAAATGCATTCCCAAGCCTGTTCGGTGAGGTTGTAGGTAGATTATTTTCCTAAAAATGTGTTGAGCCATGGAAGGCTTTTTCTTGAAATACCAGTTACAGGAAACGGTAAGGTAAGTTGCGAAAACCCTGCAACTGCCCGAAAATATTGTGCCATGTGCACCACGCGGTTATGTGATGACGTTTAAGGTGTGTAAATCTTAGGGCTCCTCCCACGGCGGCAAAGCTTCTTCTCTTTGTAAATGGCGAGGGTTTGTTCATGTAGAATAGCACAGAATCTAGTAGGGTTTGGCAACACACGAGGGGATTTTTGTGGCTCTATTTTGCTATTTTTCTGCCAATGTTTGTCCCCATTTTTTTGTTTCTATTTTTGATAACTACCGCAGCTGCGCGCGTTTTTTTAATATGCATAAATAATGTCACGCTGTTGTCTCTGCTGTCCTCTCCGTCTTTGCCTTCAGTCGAGGTCTGATCCACTGCCATCTTCTTTGCTATTGCCCTCAATCATGACCTGTAAAATGCCAGCGAACACTGCAGTCCTTCCAGAGGTGCGCCATGCCTTGGTACCTTGCGCTCATACCATAGTAAAAAAAAATCTGATTTTTGTTTTAATTTGTGCGATGTAACCCAAAAAAAATCAACATCTCCATTCGGAACATGGGTAAGGTTTATGTTTGTCCTTTGACATCCTTCTCTTAGTCCACGGGAGAATTCATTAAAATCGCATATGTTGAGAAATGTATAACAGGACTTCTTAACATGACTTGCAGAGTCAGTGTCATCCTAATGTTACCATTAAGTGATTTCCATCTCTCTCTCTTCTTGCCATTTCAATACTTTGCCCAATTACATCTTGCCATTTCAAATATTTGTATTGTAATATTTCATAAAATCTCAATCATCTCATGTCTCTGTTTCATAAAATGGCTAAATGTGCCAACAATTCCGAGTCTGCTAAATAATGGCTATTGACAAGGATCAGCATGATACACACCAGAGCATCTCCTTTACCAAGCACAATCCCTTGGTTAGTTCCTAGTCCCCACAATCTTCATTCTCCTACCAACTACAAATTTCACTTTACCAATCCTATGTACTACGGAACACGGTGTGATGATGTCTAGTCAGGTAGAAAAGAACAAAGTCTTTATCGAGTTGCTTGTGGTGTTTTGCACTTCTTTGTCGATGCTTCTTGGGTGGATTCCTCCAAGCGTCAACAAAGAGGGACCAATGAAACACCATAAAATTTTGAGCTTAGTACTTTTTATAAAAAGAATCAAGCTAAGTCACGATGCTCCCTAGCATGACTAAGGCTTGAGAACCCCACAAACAGCTTCAAGTAGAATCGAACTCAACGAGGAGCGGTTCCTTGGGAGCCGTCGACAACCATGACAACATATGCTATCAAATCTGGCAACTTCAAAGCTTAAAATACTTAGTTTATACTAGGTATGTATTCTCAGCGTATACGCCCAGTGTATATGCCCGATGTTCATAGCATATATGCCCTAGATTGCATCAGCAGTGTATACGCCTAGCGTAGATGCTCAGCATACATGCCCAGCGTACACGCCTCACAAGTACGATCAGTAGGTACAACTAATGAATACGCCCAACATGAAATCCCCAAAGACGGCATGGAAATAGCATTACAGAGCAAGACTTGGTACAAGGCAGCAACTCACATGAATAGAGCAACCATCAGCATACATGCCCAGCAGACACAGCGTATACGTTCTGCATGCCCAGCATATACATTGGGCGTATACGCTCAAAGTCTACCCCTGCCTAATACAGCATATACACCCAGCAGATGTAACATGTTGTATACTTGTAAATTTTATTCTTTCGCACCCGGTCAATGCGCCACGTGTCATCCACCTTGAGTCTAACGTCAAAACCTATATAAAAACCCCAATTTTTCACTAAATCGGGAGGTTGGCAATTTTGAGAAAACCAGAGAGAAAAACAGAGATGCTAAGAACCAGAGCAGAGAACCTTATACGCTAGACCTTACCTATATGCTAAGCATACAGCCTCTATGCTATGCCTGCAACTTAAACCAACACACAGTCTTCCCTACATCCATCGGGGCTATTCGTCCGCCTTGTGTGAAAGTCACAACTACATTAGACCGGTGCATTGTAACTCTCACTTTGCAATAATATTGCTACATTTTCTTCCTAAAATTAGTTATAGTTTTTCATTAATTGTTGCATGTTTACTGTTTACACTGTTTTACATTTATGCTCCGTTTACATCAGTTATGCTGTTTATGCTCTGTTTTACATCTTTTATGTCGTTTACGTATAACCCAACGTATAGCACCTCGGTGTACGTTTGGGGAAATCCTTGCCTGATCCGCATGCGGACCACTCAAGGTACTCTACCTTCGTCAATTCTAGCTTGCCCTCAAGTGAAGGTAGGGTCTTCTATGCATGTCCGGATATCTCCAAGTCTCTATTTCCTTCCAGCTGGAGATCGACGATTTCAGACGGTACAAATGGGAGAGGAGACGGCCCTTAGTTGGGCTAGCCAAGCTATCTAGAACCATGTTAAAACTTGAAATCTCCTCTATGATAGTCAAATCTACACTCATGGAAAATGGCTCTCCTACCACGAAGGCTAGGTTTATTGTACCCTTGATAGTGATGCGTGATCTGTTGAAGGATTTTATACATACGATTTTGATTGTTCTAATTTCATCTACCAGGCCTAGCTTATTAATGATGGAGTACAAGACTATGTTTGTTGCTACACCATCATCAAATGGACTCTACAGATGGTGCACTACCCAACATGAATGCCACTAGATAGTGGAGTTGTAGTGACCTTCCCTCATTTGGGGTTGACTTTGACAGCATCATCATGAAAGGCTAGAGATGTTGAAGCCAAATCTTGTGGTGTAGAAGGTAACATTGTTGCAAAAATGGATGCCTCATCTATAGGGATGTCCTACATAATGGGAAGGGATGCCAAGATTAGGGCCAATGCTTGGAAGTGAGCAAATGAGATCATGATTAAGTCGTACAAGCTCAACGTTGTGTTCTTTTTCTTGAGTGTTTGTTTCACCTAGGTTAGTTTAGCTATGAAGCCTATGTCATTGGCTGTAGTGTTGGCCTTGATTTTCTCCATGTGGCTTGAAAGAAATATCTATCGAGGAGGGGGCTTGGGCTTGGTTTCCTTGGCTTGCTTGGGGGTAGGTGCCTGAGTGTTTGGTTGTTGCTTGTTGATTATAGCCTTTGCTTCAACCATGGGGGTCATAAGACATTCATTCATCCTCTTGCATTGCCATTTTGTAGGCCTACTTGGGTTACTAATGGGATCAGCCCTTGAAAGAGGAGGGACTGAGATGTTTCCCAATATTGGGCTTCAGGCAAGTAAGGGGCCATCATGTTGTGGCATCCTTATGAAAAATGATAGTTTAGGAGTTGTGTGACCAACTCGTTGTGGCACCTTGATGACCAAAGGTTGATTAGCGATTGTTGTTGCTACATCATGCTAGTTTAATGTCTTAGTGGATGGTTGTTGTGGAACCTTGACCACAAAGGGTGTTGTGGGTGCCCAGGGTCGCACTTTGATAACAAAGGGAGGCCTCTTGCTTGTGGAGGCTGAGGGGACCCTTGCCTTGTTAGAAGGCATAGGGATCATAAAAGGTTTTTGCATAGGATTGGGCTTGCCACCTATGCTAATGGAGTTTATGACATAGGAAGTGTCATCTACGTTGGATTGGCCCATTATATCTAGCACCAATTGGTACCATTCTATCATTCTTTGTAGGTCATCCTATAAAGCATGATACTTGTCCATACTAAGACTAGACAACTAGTATTAATGATAGTATTGGTCTAGCTTGAAGTGTTGTGGGACTAGGGGCTTGTTTGGTACTACTGAGGTAAATTTCCTTAGCAGTTCATAGTACCTATCATATTTTTGGCAAGAAACCTTTGATATGTGTTTGTATTGGATTTTCCCATCTTTGAGGAATTACTCCAATAGTTTAGATGGTTCCATCGGTAGCGATGTATACCTTGAATGATCCTTGTGCTCAAAACTGGACCTTGGGGTAGCCCCTATCAATGTAGGTGAGTTGCTACCAAGTTGGAAATTTTGTCAGTTGGGGCCTTAGGTTGCTTAGCTGTCGGGCCCCAGTTGGTTGCTTTTGTGTTTGTGGGCATTGTTGCGACTGTTTTGTTTTGCTTAAAAGCATGTTGGTTTCTATAGGCCACGCAGGCTAGGTCATTACTAGCTTGCACTGCTTCCTCTATGCATTTTGTTTGGGAAAAGGCTTGGCTAAGAGACTTTAGGGCTAGATAATATAGTTTAAACTTCATGAAGTCATTCACTACACCTTTGAAGATGGCCAGTACATGTGTCTTTGCTAGGGGTTGATGCATTTCACTCAATGTAGCATTTCATCATTGGAGAAATTTTGGCATGGGTTCTAGAGGCCCTGACTTAACCTACATGAGTTGGTTGAGGGTTGCTTTAGGCTTTAGGTTGTAACTAAAGCATATCACACACTAGCCTATGAGATCCTCCAAAGTGTGGATTGAGGCCTTGGGTAGCATGCGATACCAATCTAAGGCCTTGCCATTGAGTGACATGGGGAACATGCACATGATGGCATGTGGCCAAGCTTGGAGTAGGCACTCAGTTCAAAATGTAACCAAGTGTGCATTGGGATCCCCATCACCATTGTACTTGGTGAATTGTAGCAGCTGGACCCTAGCTTGGAGAGTTAGAGGTGGTACCATAGGACTTATGGGATCATCTTGATAGAAGTCCACCACCTTGATGGTGTTGGAGGAGCTAGCCTTGAGTTGGTTGATCTCCTCCATTATGCTTTGGATTAGCTAGAATGCCTAATCCAAGCATGCAGATGTGCCAATTGAGGGCATTGGCTGGGCTTGTGTTGGTTGCATAACATAGGGTTGAATTGTTGGTTGTGGAGTTTGCCAGTTTAACTTCATAACAAACAGTTGTTGCTAGTTTAACATCATAGAAAATGATTGTAGTTGATGTGTTGCCTGAGGAATGGGCATGATGACTGATGTGGGCCACACATAATTGGGTTGTAAAGACACCATAGATGCCAACAAAATAGGCAGGATGTAGAATGCCTGAATTTCTTGGGGTTGGGAGGTAGCCCCTGCATGAGCATAGTGTTGGGAAAATGCATTAGTTGCTTGTCAGAAAAGTTGAATTGGCATGGTTACCATCTCAGAGAGGATGGATGGACCAAACCAAGAAGTGAGTACTAGGGAGTGGTTGTTGGAAGATGGTGTAGAGGGGGCTCTTGCACTCAGAGTGGGCCTTGAACTCATCTTCTTCCTTCTATGAGGCTTCCTCATAGGTTGTCCTTGCATCATGCTTGTTTTCACAGATGAGTTGGGACAACAATTGGTGGTAGGGCTCCGTGAGTGGAATTATGTCAAACAAGGAGGTGTTGTACTCCAATCCATTTTGGTGGACTTGTTTGTAGTCTTGTTTTGCCTCCAAATTAAGATAATCCACTAGTATTCCTACTTGGATTTTGGCACAAACAAAATTTTATTGTTCAGGTATTAGTGTGGCATGCTTTGGTTGGATCCTAGTGTCAAATTTGTTAGACACCAACATGGAAGGTTGATATGGATTCATGTTCACAGATTGGGTTGTGAGATTTGCTATTTGTAGAAAATGGCTAACTCTGAAAATTGCAAAAAAGTAACTAAGTTTGTTAGTAGCAAGAAAATGGCTAAGTATAAAAATATAGAAAAATGGCTAAGTGTAAAAATGTACAAAAAATACTAAGTATAAAAATGCAAAAAAATGCTAAGTATGAAAATTGTGAAAAATGGACAACTCTGGTGCTACACTTGCTATGTTGAAGCTTGGTACACTCGCTACATTAGAGCTTGGTATGCTTGCTACACTATAGCTTGTCATGCTTGCTATGTTGAAGCTTACTACGCTCACTATGGTAGAGCTTGCTATGTTATAGCTTGTTAAGCACACTATGTTAGAGCTTTCTACACTTTGAGAACTTTTTACACTCTCTAAAACATCTAGAGTTTTGACTAAGTGCTAATCAGAAATGAAGACAGAAATGGTTCAGGCCCTCCTTCTAGTGCCAAAAACTATGATGTCTAAAAACGTTAGTGGCTAGAACACCAAGAGTCCCTTGAGTATATAGCCTAATCTTGAATCTATCCTAGGGCCACGTTGGAGAAAATAGATATGGGATGCCCTAAATAGTCTAGTTGATCAAATAGGAACTTATGTGGTGTTGAAAAGGGTTTATACTACATTATGCATGGGCATTGGGCCCGTCTAAGCTAGAGCGTAGCAGGGTGTCCCAGCCTAAGAATGGTGATGTAAATGTGCAAATATGTATGAAAAAGTGAGAAAACACAAGTGTTATGCTAAATGACAAAGAGGAATACTTGAGAAATGCAATAGAATTTGAGCATAGTAGGGTAGCATCCCAAAAGAGGGAGCATAGCTAATTCACAAAGGGTCTCACAAGGTACACAGTGTACAACAGGCATAGTAAGAGCACAATCCCAACCACAATGGTGTTAGGCTATGAAGTCTGGTGCTCACTGTGATGAACTATGCCTATCAGGTTGGTAGCCATGGTGTACTATGTGATGTTCTATAGGGCTATAATGGGGCTATAGTGTAACGTGCAGTGTAGCTATGCTTCTCTACTGGTGTAGTGTGCTTTGGGTCCTATTCACCCATGATGCTAAGTGCAAGATGCCAAAGTGCCAAAATGCCAAATGAAAGTGCCAACTACATTAGTGGTGAAAAATGAAAGCCAACCCCCCCCCCCCCACTCCTCAAAAGAGGCTCTAGGGGCATTTATAAGGCTAGGGTTAGCCCAAAATGTAGATCAGGTTCCATGTGGTAGTGTAGTGGGTGGGACCACGCTCATACTGTGTTATGTGCAGGACACAAGACACTAGCTACTACGCTTGTCTCATGTTCCATGCAGGACATGGGATGTTTTCTACTGGGCTTATCCCATGTTACATGCAGGACATGTGACACTATCTACTATGCTCGTCCTATGTTACATATGGGATATGGAATGCTGGCTACTGGGCCTATCCCATGTTACACGCGGGACATAAGATGCTATCTACTACACTTATCCCATGTTACATGTGGGACATGGGACATTGGTTGCTACGCTAGATAGACTGCTATGTTGCACTATGCTACATAGCTTGACATGGTGCTACATGGTGCTACATTGCATAGCATAACAATGTGCTATGCTGCACTATGCTACACAACGTGACATGGTGCTACACTATGCTATGTTGTATAGCATGACTGGGTGCTATGTTGTGCTATGCTACATAGCATGACATGGTGCTACTTTGTGCTATGCTACACAGTGTGATTGGGTGCTACGTTACACAGTGTGATCGGGTGCTACGCTGCGCTACGCTATATAGCCTGACATGGTGCTGCGCTACACAATGTGATTAGGTGCTACATTGTGCTACACTACATAATGTGACATGATGCTACACTGTGCTATGCTATATAGCATGATTGGGTGCTATGCTACGCTATGCTAAATAGCCTAACATGGTGCTACGCTGCGCTATGATGCACAATGTGACTAGGTGCTACGCTGCGCTATGCTACACAATGTAACATGGTGCTACACTGCGCTATGTTGTATAGCATGATTGGGTGCTACACTACACTATGCTACATAGCGTGACATGGTGCTACGTTGCACTATGCTACACAGTGTGATTGGATGCTACGTTGTGTTATGCTACACAACGTGACATGATGCTATGCTGCGCTACGCTGCACAGCGTGACTAGGTGCCATGTTGTGCTATGCTACACAGCATGACATGTGAATCTACAGAAAGTGCCATCATTCTAACACTTAGAAAATTTTTGCAAATTTGGCAGTCGAAGCTGACTACACTCAACACTTGGAAAAATATGGGCAAAGTGCCACCATTTTGACACTTAGCCAAATTTTTAGTTGAAATGCTGACACCCAAAATTTTGTGGTGTTTCATCATGCTCCATGGAAGTGTGACCAACACATGGAAATTTTGCACATTCTAGCAATGTCACACTCCTTGAGAGTGTGTCAAACACTCATAAAATTTGTCCAAATTTTTCTATTAGGATATATAGTTATCACACTTCTTGGAAGCATGACCAACACTTAGAAATTTTTTTTGCTCGTTTCTAGTTGTTTCATAGTTGTCACGCTCCCTAAGAGTGTGACAAATACTTAGAAAAATTTTCTGCAAAAAGTATTACACTCTATAAGAGCGTAGCCAATAGCTAGAAAAATTTTAAAAATTTTTGTTTATTGTTTCATGGATTGTTTATCTATTACATTTGTTGTTTTATTGCTCTTTTCTTGATACTAACATTTTCATTTTTGTGACACTGCAAGGTCCTGTTAAAACCTACCCTACTGGTGGCTGAATTAGTAGAGATCTTATGCTATATGAGCAATCCCATGCCTAATGTCCTTGCACCCCATGCACGTGTAGGACCAGCCAATCTCATTTTAGGAGGGTGCACAGGCATTCTTGGAATTCCTACTTCACCATTTTAGTGTGATGATGTGATCGCACTTGTTCATTGAAGGAACAGGTGTCCTAGTTGAAATGTTATTGCTTGGCGTAAATTGAGGCATTTTAAAATTCCTATTGGATGAACCTACTAAAGGTGAAGGGGCAAGGGGCTTGAGTCAGTGCCCACAAGATGTTAGACCCTTGTCTTGGATTTGAGAGATGCTAGAGTTCAAGTGTTATAATAAATACAACACTCTATTCACTGATCACCATGTAAGCACAGCTTTCTAGAACCCACCTGGAACAGTTTACTATGCTAAAGGGTAAGCCCCATTGCAATGATAACAATTTTAACATTTTATTTTTTATGACTTGATATGCTTATTACCCTTTTATCCATCACCAAATTTTTTATTGATGAAGAAAACCTTCAGAACAAGGAAGGGTCATTAGCCCTACAATAGTTCTCATCCATTGAGAATATGTGTGCTAGTGTCATAGGACAAATTGGGGTAGATATGAGAACTTATCTAACTAAATACTCTAAATTCTATGTGAAGTGCCAGGATCTCAGGTGGTTAGATGGTGAATGGGCATCCTTCTGGATACCCACTATGGAAGAAGTTTTAGTCCAAGTACTGCCATTCCCAACACCATTTGTACCAGGTACATTGTCATCCATTTCTTCTTTTTGGTTTATGTTTCCATCATGTTGCTGACTCTATTTTTATTTACTACAGTTGTAGCCAAGTCTAGAGAGGTCATAGTGATTGTCTTAGGATACACTAAGGTCAATCTTCTTTTTAAGTATGGTGAAGTTGATGGCTCATAACGCTAGTTATTCCATGAGGTCCCAGCAAGGATTACCCAAAACATTCAATAGGATGGGCTCATGGACCTCCTTTTGGCCATGAACCCAAGCATTCTAACAACAGAAATGGTTGCCCTTGTTGACTCTTTCATGGAGAGTGTTGACTACTTTTGCACGCGAGTTCACAATCTATGAGTGGTTTTTGAGATTACCGATGATCTCTTTTCAGATCTCTTTGGTGTTTCCTCTAAAGGTTTAACTATGAGTGAAAAGACTAACAAGTATCTGAATTACAAAGGGGACATTGAAGAGTGGTTGGGCACCTCAAAAGATCACAAGGTCATTTCCATGAAGTAGGTTAAATTGTTAGTGACTTAACACATCTATCCCATCTTTTGGGCTTGTGCATTCCCCAAGTTGCTTTTCCAAGGAAAAGTTCTTGGGGTAGAGCATGCTTGGGTCATGAGGGACATGATGGAGGAAGGGACATGATACAATTAGGCCAGATGCCTTGTTGAGGGCTTGTAAGTGAAAATTATCAAACTTTGTAGAAATCTTGAAGCATGCTCCCATGTACACTTTGCCTTTTTTATAGCATGCTTGTGCAGGTTTGTGGAATTTTTGGTGGTTCATGAAGACAATATATGGATAGTGCAAGATTGCACCTAGATATCCAATCCATGGATCTGCCATCTATTCCACACAACACGATTCCAAGACCCCCTAGAGGCTATTCATGAGGTAGGACCATCCTACCATATGCACGATAGTACTAGAGAGGCTTCTCCCATGAACATAGGCAATGTAGTGAGAGGGGCACAGCTCATTGTTGAGATGGTGTGATCAAAGCTACAAATCAAAAATCCTCATCCCATGGAGGTGCCTATGTGTGAAATTGAGGAAAAGGGCAAGAAGCTATGTCTCAAAGTTAATGATGCACAGTCAAAATTTTCTGGTAAGTATACATTATTTAATATATTCACTTTATATATTTATATACATATATTTTTTAAGGTAACGTTCTAACATTGGTTTATGCAACACAAATGAGGAGGAGGTTGCTGCCATAGAAGAGGAGCCCTCAAGAGAAGAGGAGCCCTTAGCAGAAGATGTCCCTCAAGCTAAGGGACACATAACAAACAAAGATGCTATTGACATCTTGAGGTAGCTTGAAGAGGAAGGGCTACAATTTGAGGATGGTAAGTTTGATCATTTGCTTGAAGGTGTGTAGATGGGCAATCCCCCTACTCTCAGCCTTGAGGGTTTGCTAGGTAGGTGCTTTGCACTACCATTTATGTTATGCTCTTGCTTTCCCTCTTCTCTCTCATCCTCTTCTCTTTTCTTTTCTCTTTTTGTTTTTCTTTCTTCTTTTTCTTTAGTGATGCTAACATGCTTTATTTTGCAGTGGGTAATGCTTTTGCTAAATGTCCTGAGTCTACATCCACTTTCCACTCACAACTATGGGTAGAGACCCTAAACAAATTTTCCTTCATGCAAGGCATAGTGGATGACATGATTGATCATGTAAAACAAATAGATCCTAAGATAGGTATGTTTACATTATCATTATTTTTTCATCATTTCATTTTTTATGTTATTATTTTTATTTTCACTTTTGTCTTACACCTAACACTTCTCCCTTTTGATGTAATAGCCTCACAACTTAAACGGGACTTGGGAAGGGTAGTCGAACTTGATTTTGTACCTGAGCTCTCTCTTGAGGTAGTGGAGGTGCCTCATCATATATATAACGAGGTAAGTGAAACACCACTAATTTCAGCCTAGCACTTTGAAATGATAATGACTCAAGCCCTTTCAAAGTTTCAGGAGGCAAAATTTGGCTAAGGCATGGAGCTCTCACCCAGCTTACCCAAGGTAGTTTGCTCACCCTCAGCATGAGCAACTCTAAACGGCGTCAAAATTAATTCAAAGGTCAATAGTTTGAAGTTCAAAATTCCAGCGTTCAACGTCAAAATCAAGTTAAAGAGTGCATGTCACGCTATGGTCATGCTATAGTGTGGGTTCAGCGTGATCACTATTCATCAGCGTGAGCACTAATCATCAACATGAGTACTATTCATCAGTGTGACCACTATTCATCAGCGTAAGCACTATTCATCAATGTGACCAGTATTCATCAGCATGACCACTATTCATTAGCGTGAACACTATTCATCAGCGTGAGCACTATTCATTAATGTGACAACTATTCATTAGCGTGAACACTATTCATCAGCTTGACCACTATTCATAAGCATGAACACTATTCATTAGCATGAGCACTATTCATTAGCATGACTACTATTCATCAACGTGAAGACTATTCATCAGTGTGCTCACTATTCATCAGCATGACCAATATTCATCAACGTGACCACTATTCATCAGTGTCAGTACTATTCACACCTAGACAAAAGTACTCCAAATGCATGCGAAGGTCACACTAGGAGCAAATCAACTCACGTTGGGAGCCTTGGTGAAGTAGAGATGCCTCAAAAAGCCACAAAACCACTCGAATCAACATCCTACAGTAGTCAAAGTGGTCAAATAAAAGAAGCAAGCTAGAACCAATTTTTTTATTGTAAATTAATCATTTCATTGTAAATCTTCATTTGTGGGCTTGTCAGGCCCTCACGGTCTAAATTACATGTGCTTCCATGGGCTTGGGTAAGCCATACATTATAAGATACGATGAACCTGGTTAAGAACGTAGCTTGCCCACACATGTCTAACTCACACATAGTTGTCCATTGGACACATGTCACTAGATCTATTTTCCTCTCATCTCCCAGCCATTGATTCCATTCTTGAATTCCATGCTCGAGCCCAGCCCAATCCTATAAATACCCTATCAATTCACATAAATGGGGTTGGCAATTTTTGAGTTAAACAACTTAGAAAACTCAAACTAGCAATCCTTGGGCACTCGACACACTCTGACTCCTTGCATCCAAGCACTTCTGAAACACATCACATTGCATTACATCACCTCGGGGCTTGACACTTGACCTATGATCTACACGTGCAACTATGCTTTGACCAGTGTACATCTTTTCTATGTAGTACAATACAACTCATTTTTCCAGCCATTATATTTTTGTTTACTCTATTTTACATTCAGTTTACATTTTTTTTATGTTTTTTTTTATGATACCAGTTCTGCATACATTTCTATTTACATTTCGTGCACACTATTTACGTTTTAAGACATTAGTTCTAATAACCCGAGCACAAGACATAGTTTATGCTCAGGGAAGTCCTTGGTTGATTTTTGTGCAAACCATCCAAGTCACTCTACCTTTGTTTACGTTTCCAGCTTGCCCTGGGGGTGAAGGTAGGGTTAGCTATGTCTGCTCAACGATCTTTTGGTATTTGTTTTTCTACCAGCCTTACACCGACGATTTAGGTCAATACAGTAAATTGGCTCTAGAAGGAGGGCTGAACTTGTTTTCAGTTTAATCAAAATGTTTATCACGTTACCTATCTAAACATAGCACAAACCAAGTGCTGACACTAAACCTTAGCTTGTCAAGCTAGCTTACACACACCCAACTTGACTTACTCATGCTAAGACCAGATATCTCACGTTGTAGCTACTCATGCTGTTAGTCACGTTGAGCCAGTTAGTCACGCTATCATGCTGAGTTAGTTAGTCACGTTGAGCTAATTAGTCATGCTGAGCTAGTTAGTCACGTTGTCACACTGAGCCAGTTAGTCACGTCGAGCTAGCTAGTCATGCTAAGTCAGTTAGTCACGCTAAGCCAGTTAGTCACGTTGAGCCAGTTAGTCATGCTAAGTCAGTTAGTCATGTTGAGCCAGTTAGTCATGCTGAGCCAGTTAGTCATGCTACACATGCTGCAGGTTAGTCATGCTGCACACACTACAGGTTAGTCATGCTGCACACGTTGCAGGTTAGTCATGTTGCACATTGTACTGCTTGAAATCGTTGGCCTCCGACTGGAAGGAAACAGAGACTGTGGGATCGTAGGACGAGAACAGAAGACCTTGCCTTCGTTTGAGGGCAAGCTGGAATGCATGAAGGTAGAGTACCTTGGGTGGTCTACACATGGATCAGACAAGGATTTACCCGCACGTATGCAAATGTGCTATATGCTAGGTTATGGAGTAAACAGCGTAAACAGGCGTAGACGGCGTAAACAGCGTAAAACAGATGCAAACGGAGTGTAAGCGTAAACGGGTGTAAACAGAATGCGTGGGCCAAGTTGACATAAAACTGTAAACTATAAACAATCTTATGCAGAAAATGTAACAATGATATTACAGAATGAGAATACAGTGCACCGGTCTAACGCAGTTGTGGTGAAGCACAAGGCGGACGAAGAGCCCCGACGGATGGGAGGGCGGCTGGGCTGGATTATGCTGTGGGTGTGGCGTAGAGATTGTGTGCGGTGTACAGGTTTTCTAGCGTAAGAGGATTTTGAGCTCTGGTGCGCAGTGTAAATGTCTCTGGGTATGCTCTGGGATTTTTGCCAATCGTCCTTAGTGGAGTGAAGAAGTGGGATTTTTATACTGGTTGTTACGCTAGACTCGGGTTAGGAGACACGTGGCGCGTTGACTGGGTGCATACAATTTACAAATATACAACATATTACATCTACCGGGTGTATACGCCACATCATGCCCACGTACACGCTAGGCATATACGCTGGACGTGCCAGGCGTGTGAGCTTGGGTGGAGACGCTATGGACGCTAGGAGTGCACACCGACAATGGCTAGGCGTATATGTCAGGCGTATACGTTGACGGTCGCCGACTTGCTTCAATTCTTACTCTTCGGTGTTGTCTCCATTCTGTTGTTGAGACTTCATCGTTAGGCATGTGCATCTGTGGTGCCGAGCGTACAGACGAGGCATGTACATTGGGCATGCAAGTCAGATGTTTGTTGGGTGTATACGCTGGGAATGGCTGGGCGTATACACTGATGGCTGCCGACTTGCTTCAATTCTTGCTCTTCAGTGTTGTCTCCATTTTTTCATTGAGACTTCATCGTCGGGTGTGTGCATCTGTGGTGCCGAGCGTACAGACGAGGCATGTACATTCGGCTCGCAAGTTGGATGTCTGCTCGACGTATACGCTGGGAATGTCGGGCGTATACGCTGGACGTGTATACACTGTTGATGCTGAGCGTATACGTTGGTACTGTCGGGCGTATACGCTGTTGATGCTGAGCGTATATGTTGGGCGTATATGCTGGTACTGTCAGGCATATACGCTGGGCATATACGCTATTGATGTTGGGCATATACGCTGGATGTGTATACACTATTGATGCTGACTGTATACGTTAGGCGTATACGCTGGTACTGTCGGGCGTATACGCTGGGCGTATATGCTGTTGATGCTGGGCGTATACGCTGGTACTGCACTTAGCGAAAAGTGGATCTTTTGATTCTAGAAGTTTGCAATGTGTGATGCCAAATGTAGCTGTGGCCGTTTGTGGGTCCCAGGGACCTGCTTCTTGCTGGAGAAGCACTAAGCTCAAAATTTTGTGGTGTTTCATTGGCCCCTCTTTGTTGATGCGGGGAGGAATCTACCCGAGAAGCATCGACAAAGAAGTGAAAAACACCACAAGCAACTTGATATTGACTTTGTTCTTTGCCACTTGACTAGACGTCATCGCACCGTGTTCAGTAGTACGTGGGAAAGGGAAATTTGCAGCTGATAGGAGAAGAGAGATTGTGGGGAGGGGCGACTCCCCATGAAAGTATGTTGGGAGATGGGGTGCTCGGGTGTGCGGCATGTTGGTCCTTGTCAATAGCCATTGTTTAGCAGATTCGGAGTTCAGACATGTGATGGGTGTCCTTTGATGGGACAAGGCTCCTAGTTAGTGTTCAAGAGCACTTATTGGCAAGACCAAAGCTACGAGGAGTTGTGTTACATGCTTCGGAGGAACAGGGCCCGTGTTTAAAGTTTAGGGGGACCTGTTGGTGGAGAGCCAGAGCCATGCAACTATCTGCTTCTTGATCGTTTGAGACATGAGTACTTGGTTTTGAGACAACTGCCCTCCCACCTGGGGCTTATATGGGAAGTGCCAGGAGTCTCATTTTTTTTAAGAAACTGTAAGCTCAGCATTAATTTTGTACTCATGTGTGACAATACGTGACAACATGTTAAAGATGTTGGGTGTACTGGATGTATTAGAGGTATGATTGGATAAAATGTGTTTGTGAACGGATAGGGAATGAGTCGGTGAACGGGGATGTACTAGTGAATGGTTTGATTTAGTTTCGCCATGTGTGCTGTGAACATTGTCTCATCTTGTCGCTTGCGTTAAGATGCATCCCTATGCGAAAACCTCTGGGTGTCATCCTGCAAACATAACTCCAAGGAGACAAGAAAACCGTGAGTGAATGATTGAGCTTAGACTTACACAGCGGCAGACTGTATGTCGGCAGTAATAGCGTCGATAGGATTGATGATGGGTGATGCAGTGATGAATCTTAGATGCGGCAGCAGATTGATGAACCAGAGATGAACTTGCTAGTTTAAAGTCTAGGCGGACTATCATGGGTTAGTTTTATGTCGTAACCCATTGGACATTGCCTATTTAGCATCGTGGCAGACGTTACATTGCCAGTTTTTAGTCTTAGTTGACTATGAGGAGGCAAGCTAGTTTATAGTCTTAGCGGACTCCGATGGTTGCGATGATGGCAGTGTACTATCACGCCAGGCAAGTGCTAGTTTATCATCGTTACGGACACTGTGGTATATCAGTTTATTATCATGATGATAGGACAGTTGTGGTGTCAATTTTGAGTCGTAACCCAGGACTGTTCTGTGGTATCAGTTTACCGTCATGACCCCAAGATGAGCTGTGGTATCAGTTTATAGTCGTGATTCTAGGACTTGCTATGGTATCAGTTTATAGTCATGATTCCAGGACGAGTTGTGGTATCAATTTATAGTCATGATTCCAGGACGAGCTGTGGTATCAGTTTATAGTCGTGATTCCAGGACTTGCTGTGGTATCAGTTTATAGTCATGATTCCAGGACTTGTTGTGGTATCATTTTATAGTCATGATTCCAGGACTTGCTGTGGTATTAGTTTATAGTCATGATTCCAAGACTTGCTGTGGTATCAGTTTATAGTCATGATTCCAGGACTTAAGCGTACCTAAGCTTGAACTGAAACGTAAAATGATTTTAGGTACAAGTGATTGGTCGAATTGGCAAGCTCGTTTCATTCCATGTTAGCTAGTTTGAATGCTCCATTGTCGAATGCTTTAGTAACCAAGTAAGGCGCTTCCCAATTAGCTGAGAACTTGTCCAGGTGTTCCCGAACGGCTTTAAGCACAAGGTCACCTTCTTTGATAGGGCGCTTGTTGATGTCATGCCGATGTCGTTGCCGTTATCATTTTTGGTACCATTCGATTTGATCGAGGGCGTGCACACGCTCTTCTTCTACTGAGTCAAGATCAATGATGCGTAAGTCATTGTTCTGCCCATCGTCGAGGAGCCTGGAAAGTGTGATTCTTAGAGATGGTACCTGCAGTTCCAAAGGTAAAACAGCTTCTGAACCATAAACAAGACTGTACGGTGTCTTACCTATCGAAGTTTGGTGCGTAGTGCAGTATGCCCACAATGCGTATACCAATTGTTCGTGCCATTTTCTTTTGCTCTGGGTAAGCATTTTCTTATGTATTGTAACAATTGTGTTGTTTGTTGCCTCTGCTTGTCCATTGCTCTGAGGATAGTAAGAGGATGAAAAAGAATGTTTGATCCCTAAATTTTCGCAAAAGGCTTTGGTTTCGGCACTACTGAATTGTGGCCCGTTGTCGGTGATGATTGTCATGGGAATGCCAAAACGGGTTATAATGTGTTCTAAAATGAAATTGCACATGTGCTTGGATGTAGTTTTTCGAAGGGGAGCAGCTTCTACCCACTTCGTGAAGTACTCTGTGGCGGTTATAATGAAACTATGGCCTGTGGAAGACGAGGGGGTTATTTGACTAATGAGGTCCAACCCCCACTTTCGAAAGGGCCATGTGATTTGCGTTGTATGCAACTCGTTTGGTGGCACATGTATCAGATTACTATGTCTTTGATAGGTACTACATGTTTGGACTTTGGTGAAACAGTCGTATTCCATGCGTGGCCAATAATAGCCCAAACGACTAATTTTCGTTGCCATGGCTTTTGGCGCTATGTGTCCTCCACATAGTCCTTCATGTACCTGTTCAACAATAGTGTGGGCATCGGCACTACTAACGTAGGTTAGAAATATGCCTTCATAGGATCGACGACACAGTGTGTTCCCTACCAAGGTATATTGCTTAGAATGTTTCCTTACCACATCTTTCTGTGCATTTGTTAGGTGTCGTGGTGTTTTGCCGCGTAGAAGGTATTCTTTGATGTCATTGTACCATTCTACTACACGTGTTGAACTAACAGATGTAATTGGCAATGTGTCAAGGGTGTCAGTGATTAGTTCAGCACATCTGGTTATGGAGCTTGGTAATGCATGGAACATGTCTGGCGATATGTTTAGTGCTAATGTGGCTAACGCATCTGCGATGGTGTTATCATTTCTGGAGACGTGTTGCACATCAATGTTTTCGAATCACCTCATTAAGTGTTTTTCCAAGTTGCAGTATGGCTGTAAATGTTGGGCTTTACATGTATAAACGTCTGTGACTTGGTTTACTACTAGTTGTGAGTCCCCTCGGATTACAAGTCGTATGATGTTTAAAGCCAAAGCTGCTGCGAGACCTCTAAGGAGACCTTCATACTCTGCTACGTTGTTGGTACAAGGAAAGTCGAAACGATAGGCAAAGGATCAGATCTCCCCAGAGGGATAGGTGATTACAGCGGTTGTACTTCCTCCTCGAGAGGTGGATGCCCCATCAAAGTTTAAAATAGCATCGTAGTCATCGGACACTATGTCTATGGCGCCTATATTCTCATCTGGGAAGTCTGGGTCTATAGTCGCTTGGTCATGCGTTGATGATGTTGCCATTTGATTTACTATAGCTTGACCCTTAACTGATGATTGCGATACGTAGTACAGGTCAAACTCGGCTATCATGGCCTTCCACCGGGAAATTCGACTTGTTTCGTAAATATTCCCTATTATGACTCTCAGTACATTATCCTTGCAAATTATTTAAACCTGACTACGGAAGAGGTAATGTCGCCATTTTCTTAAAGAAAAGACCAAAGCTAAACATGACTTCTCCATGTCGTTATACTTCTTTCCATGGGCAACTAGTGCGTGGCTCAGGTAATATACAGGGACTTCGGTTCCGTCATCTCGTTTCTGGTAGAGCATAGATGCGATGGACGAATCCAAAGTAGCTAGCTAGATGTAGAATGGTTTATCATTTTGAGGTGGATAAACCATGGGTAGCCGGGCAAGTGCCGTTTTAATGTCATCGAATGCCTATTGACACTGCAGAGTCCATTCAAAAGGTACATTCTTGCGTAATAGGTGGTTCATGGGTTTTAATTTATCTGTTATTTTTTCTATGAAGCACCTGATGAACTGTAATCTACCTTGTAGACCTCGAAGTTCAGTAAGGTTGCCTGGTGGTTTTAGGTTTGCTATGGCCTTAACCTTATCGAGGTCTACTCGTATCCCTGCTTTTGATGCTATAAATCCAAGCATTTTGCCTGTTTTGACGCCGAAGACACATTTTTTTGGGTTAAGCCTCAGTTCATACTTTAGACAACGTTTTAATACTAAGTTTAGATCTTGCACATGTTGTTGCTCCATTTTTGACTTAACCACAATGTCATCCATGTAGTCATTGAGTGAGTGTCGTATGTAATCGCTAAAGATAAACATCATCACTCTTTGATACGTGGCCCCAGCGTTCTTGAGACCAAAAGGCATCATTGTGTAACAAAAGGTTCCCCATGGTGTCATAAAGGTTGTTCGAAGCTGATGCTCCAGGTTGATTCGTATTTGATTGTATCCTGAGAAGCCATCCATGAAGGATAATAGCGCGTGCCCAGTAGTTGAGTTAACAAGATGATTGATGTTGGGTAGAGGAAAATCATCCTTTATGGTTGCAACATTCAAATCCCTGAAGTCAATACACAAACGAATACTTCCGTTCTTCTTTGGAACAATTACCATGTTAGACACCCACTCGACGTAATCAACAGCCCAAATGAAACCAGCTTGATAAAGCTTAATGATCTCATTGCGAACTGCTAATGCCACCTCGGGTTTAACCTTTCACGCTTTTTGTTTTACTGGTCTCAACTTTGGGTCAAGGATAATATTGTGTTGGACAATTCGGGGATCTAGCCCAGGCATGTCTGTGTAGGACCAAGCAAATGCTTTCATATTTTCTATAAGCACGTTCTCGATGTTTTTGGCTAATGGCGGTTGTAATAAGGTTCTTAACTTTAGAATTTTAGTTTCTCCATCGGGAATGACGATGGGAGTTTCAGACAATGGGTCTTCAGTGATATTCTTGGCCTCTATGTTAAGGAATTTTGTCATGTCTTTGTAATCGTTTGTTACATGCTGCGTTGAGGCTATGGTTGCGTGGTCTATTGGTGAACTCAAGTTGATGAGATTTATGTTAGTGTCTCGTATGATTTTTCCGTATGGTCCGTCGATGATTAACGGTGTGGTTAAATGCTGGCTGTCCATTGAGCTTGCTCCTGCCAATAAACAGAGAGTGGAATAAGAAAGAGGGAGATAGTTCTATGCCTTTTGATGATTTTAAACTATGTATACATGCATAATGGTGGATTATCGTCACACCGAGATGCATGGTAGTTTAACACATTATCGGGTGTTGAGTGGCAGTTCAAGGCCTTACCGGGCTGTAAATGGTAGTTTAATGCCTTACCGGGCCGTAAGTTGGATGGGGAAATGGCAGTTTAAGGCCGTACCAGGCCATAGGTGGTTTAAACTAGAATGTTCAGAGTAAACGCATAAAATGGGATCCATGGAGGAACCAAGAAATAGCAATCTCTATTCTAATAATATTTATTAGTTTTATTATATATCTTTTATTATTTTTTATTTTTTAGTCGAAAAATAAGAAAAAAGGCAAAAAAGCGTAACGGCAGCGTCAGCGTCAGCGCAGCAGAGCGTCAATGTCAGCAGAACGCTATATAAACAGGAGGGGGGGTCCATTTGCTTTACTTTGAAAGCGACAGAGCGTAAGCGGCAGCGTAAACTGTGAAAGTGTAAGTGTAGATGATCGCGCCCAGCATAGACGCCGAAGACAAACCCTAGCGTAGACGCTTAGCACTTAAACCCCAGCGTAGACGCCGAAGAGTGACCCTAGTGTAGACGCGGAGTACTTAAACCCCAACGTAGATGCTGAAGAGTGACCCTAGCGTAGATGTGGAGTACTTAAACCCCAGCATAGACGCCGAAGAGTGACCCTAGCATAGACATGGAGTATTGGTTTTAGGCACCAGCGTAGACAGTTGTTCTCTTCAGTGTAGCTTGAACAGTTAGCGTAGACGAGCCGAGATGGGCAAGGGAAAAGAGGTAGAGGGCCAGGGGAGGAAGGGTCCCGACCTGAACTTCGCGGAGGAAACTGAGGTGATGCTGCAGGGCCTGCCCAGGCCAAAGATCCCGTCATGGCCTGTGACGTCTCACAAGTAGTCTCCAATCCCTATCTCTGCTGTTATTTCTGTGTTTCCTATTTTTGTTTGTAGAGTATTCCCGGCGTATACGTCGAGCGTAGAGGGTTCTTAGGCATATGGGGTTTCTTGCGGCGTATACGCTGAGTGTTGTTTTATAGCATAAAGTTTTGTTGGCGTAAAAGAATTTTCCCTGTACTGGAATACGAGCGTAAGCCACGGTGTCATACATTTTTTGTACAGTCTTGTCAGCATGATTCAATTTTTTTACCAGCGTAAATTGTTTACTATGACGGCGTATACGCTTAGGGTTCATTCGGCGTATACGCTGTTAGCCTGCAGTCGTTTTTTAGCGTAAACTTGTTTTTCCTCTTTCTCGCGTAAACTTATTTATTCCGTGTTAGCATAGACTGTTTACGCTTGAATTGGGCTGCGGCGTACACGCCGAGGGTTCCATTATTCATATACTCTGAGTGTAAGATAGTTGATTTTCTGCGTCTATGCTGCGCTAGGCAGCGTCTATGCTCAGTGCTCAGCGTATACACTGAGTATGAACCGCATTTTTGGGCTAAGTGTGAACACCCTTGCTAGCATATACGCTGATCTATGGGGCGTATACGCTGAACACAAACAGGTAGTAAAATTGTTTCAGATTTTAAGTGTCGATTTATGATGTAAACTTTCGCATTTTGATCTAATCTGTCATGGTATTCTGATTGTTTGCAGGGATAGCAAACGCTTCCTTATCGTTGTCGAACTTGTCGAGGTATTAACATGGGTAGGCCCTGTTGAGGAAGGCGAGGTTCCCCCAGATCTGACCATGGATACCAACGGGGTGTGGTTCAGGGGAGGCACATGTGGATTTCTATCCTTCCTGTTGGACAATTTTGAGGTGGCTATCTGGTCAAACTTTGATGAGGTGACTGCACGGAGCGTGCTTGAAGAGATGCTACCGAGGGCTGCGGAGGGCATCATGATTTTTATATAGGATATTGACGAGGGGCCTTTTGTTAATGAAGATGGCACTACGCGCGGGCCCTGGTCTACATGCCCATTAACGCACGTCTGGGTGCTATTTCCGTGAGGGTTGGATTATCTCAACAATACATTGTTCATAGTTGCTCGTGCGCATACATTATTCCAGAACCCCCTTGGCACGGTGTATCGAGTGGCCAGGTAGGCATGTTTTAGTTTACTATTTTTTTCATTGTTCCATGTTCGTTTCTTGTTTTGACCCATATTTTCTTTCTTTTTGTTGTTCCGTGTTCGTTTCTTGTTTTGACCCATATTTGCTTACAAGCCGAAGACCAACCCGGATGGGACACTCATTGAAGATGAAGGATTAGCCCTTCCTTGCACTGCTCTGGAATCATTTATGATGGGCCCCACCCTTCGTGGGATTGTACTGAGTCAAACAAAGGGTTCGATGGTCTAATTTCATAAGCAGTTCTCCAAAGCATTCGTGATGTGCAAGGCTCGTGGGTGGCTGCATGAAGACTAGACTGACAACGGGCCAGTTTTCTTTCGTGATCTTGGCAGCATGTCTAGATCTGCCACTAACGGTAAATGATAACATTTCCTAGATGTGTTAGTGGGTTTGTTCAATTGTTTTGATTTACGCTGATACGACCACTTCACTTTGCTTTTACAGTTGATGTACCTTCTGGTGAGGATCCGGTGACCACTAGACGAACCGAGACGACTTTGTTGATGATGTTCGGAGGGGTGGCAAAGGCCCAGAAGTGGTTACGAAATTGTGCTCCTTTGTCCCTCGCTCATTGCCTAGATGATGTTGGGCTCATGGAGCTTTTTATGACCCCAAGTCCTGATGTTTCCATTGGGGAGATGATCGGGATTGTAGACTCTTTTAATGAGTCTGTCTCATACTACAGCACTTGGATTAAGGGTGTGAACGTAGTTTTCCATCTATCGCCCGAGTTCTTTTCAAACCTATTTGGCGTGCTAGCAGATGGCCTGAATGTAGTATTAGATAGAGCTCATAAAGAGCTTCAGACGATTCGGGAGTTGGAGGATTAGCTAGGCGTGGCTAAGGGTGCCAAGGGATTCCCGATGCAGGGGAAGGCGAAGGTTGTAGAAGTGAACGAACTATATCCCCTATTCAGAGCATGGGTATTCCCCAAAATGCTTTCCTAGGTGAGGTGCCTTGGGGTTGAGGTTGTTCGTGTCATGCGAACTATTTTGGAAACAGGCATGCGGTATAACTGGGCACCATTTTTATTGTCGGGCATGCACAAGGAGATAGTGCGATTGTGCTCGAATGTCAAGGCGCAATCCCATTTCACCTTTGCATTCTTCGCCGGTTATCTTCGCCGTTTTGCCAAGTTCCTGGTAGTTCATACAGATAACAAGTTTTTCCTACAGGATCGGGGTCAACTATCCCACCCGTGGATCAATCACCTGTATGACATGGCCAAATCCCAAGATGCAACTGAAGGCATCGATGAATCCGCTTCTATTACCACAGGAGGATCATCTGGCGGTTCAATCCACACACGTGACAGTTTTGGGTTGGAGCCAGATGAGGTGCCTTACATTGCTAGGAGGGCCGAACGGGTCATCAAGGAAACCATTGGCCAAGCTAAGACGAAGCTAAAGAGGCCTACGTGCCCAGCTGAGGAGGTCTCCGGTGTGAGCCAGCCATGCGTGAAGCGGATACGCTTCAAGATCCCTGGTAAGAGGAACTCGCTTGCTCATTACTTTAGCGTTTTCATTTTGTTTATAACTTATACCTCAATCACTTACATATCGTTGAAAGTTTTTGACTTGATTTTTAAAGTAGTAAGGAAGCAGGCTTTGGAGACGATCACGGAGGAGGAGGAAACCAATATGGAGAAAAACAACGAGGAAGAACACACAGAGAAGAGCCAAGGTGGAGGGATGGAGGAGTTAAGGGAGAAAACTATAGAAACTGAGCCGTTGGCTGACCAAGGCAATGTCGATCAAATGATCCGCAGGTTTCTTCAGGGAGATTTGGATTTAGGCGCTCCCCCAGGAGGTGATGAAGGGTATGATACATTTTTTCCTTTTATCCAGTTTTGATTTCTCCTGTCAGTTGCCATTTTTATGGTATTATTATTTTTGTTATGTTTTTTATGTTTTTATCTTGTCCAGATGAAGGTAGCGAGACCAGAACGGTGCGTTTGGATGTACCGATGAAGACGGCTCCCCCAGAGAGGACCACTGAGGTTAGTTCATCCTGTACCCATGAACCATTTACTTGGTTTGAAATGCCAAGCAAAATGGATTTTGTGGCTGGACTTGCAGAAGAAGTCGTTGAACGGATCCAGGAGGCCCACCCTGACATAGGTATACATTATTTAAAGGATTGGAACTTCACATCCTATTTATATTGTCTTAACATTTGTATTTTTCACGTGGATAGGAGCTAAATTGAGATGGGATCCCTCTGAGAGCGTTAGCATAGAAAGTTTAACTGCACTTTCCTCAGAAGTGGAACAAGTGCCAAGGCCTGTTTACAATGGAGTTGTAGAAGCCTTTGTGCATGATGCCAAGTCGTTATGTACTTGTAGGTGTTTCGTTGAGTAGTTGTGGCTACAAATTCAGGCAAAAGAAAAGGAAGTCACTGAGTTGTCGGCGGAGCATGACGATCTGAAGGCCTGGTACGAGTTCGCCGCTGCTAGGCTAAGCGGTGATCGCTCTTGGCGGACATCCAATGTCATGTATACAAGATATTGGAACTTACTGAATCGTCATGCATCATTAACTCGGAGGATGGCAGAGCGCAAAGCCCAAATTGATCTCCTGAACCTTAAATTTCAGGATTGGAAAGATTTTTCTTCTAAGGTTCGTAAGTGGGGTCAGGACGAGAAGAATCACAAACATTACTTCAAGAAGTCGCTAAAAGAGGTGTTTGTTGAAAAGCGGCAACTCGAGATGTTTGTGGAGGGTTTGGGTTTATGTTCACTTTCGATACTTTTGCTCAGAATACCACTGTGGAAATGGAGTTTCCTACAAGAGTGATCACAACTACATTTGGGGAAGCATCAGTTGGCGAATTTCCTCTGAAACATCCTACCTAGTCAGCTGTCGACAAAGGGAAGACTTTGGCAGACGTTGATTTAGGCCTGGACGGGATAGACTGGGCTAGTGTTTCAGAGGAAGAAATCCTTCATCGGCTAGAGTTTGGCTTGGGGCGATCTCCTATGGTAAGCATTTTGTTCTTATGAAGTTAATTTATTGGATAACGTTTAACATTTTGACATTCACTTGTTCTTATGTTGGTTGGTTATTCTCAGGATGAAGATGGTGATGATGCCCAAGAGGCTGGCCCCAGTGGAGTAGGGGCCCCTGACGTTGGTGGATCTACAGAGGACAACCCTCCCACCTCGGATGTTTAATGTTTTAATTTTTAAGTTTTTTATGTTTTATCTTTGACTCAGATTTATGTGGAAAATGTGATTTGAAAATTCTGAAACAGATGAAAATAATTGAAAGCTGTAATTGTACAATGTTGTATGTAAGAAATTTTTTGTTGATTTTTGAATTTAATCGTAAACATGACACAACAACGTAAAATGTTTTGGCTTATTTTGAGTTTGATCGCACACACGACATGATAATGTAAAATGTTTTTGAGTTTTACTTCTTTGTTTAAAGCGTAATGTACTGAAGTAACCATAAATGACACGTAAAAAGGAAAACAAAGTATGCACTAGTTTAAAGCCATTTCATACCCCTAAGCGTAGTTTAAGGCCATTTCGGGCCCCATTGTGAATGAGCAATATTTTGGGTAGAGTGGATAGGTTTCTTGGTGGACCGACCATCTCTGATCGTGGCTAGTTTTATGTCATTGTGGACATGATAGTTTAACGTCTTTCCAGACAAGGAGTGTTGTTTAATTTTAATCTTTTTGCTGTTTATTATTTTTTTTATGTTTTGGATTTGGTCGTAGTTTAGTGTCATTTCGGACGTATTATAGTTTAACGTCATTTCGGACTTCATGTAGTTTAACGTCTTTTCGGACGAGGAGTGTTGATCTTATTTTAATTATTTTTGTATTCTTTTCATGTTTATGTCCTGCGATTTATTAATTGGTATGATTTTGTATTCGGCGTCCCCTTCGCTGATCACGTTGAATGGTAATTCAGCCCAAGGGACGTCCAATGAAATGGCTTCTATGTCCGTGTTTTCAGGTGTCTCAGTGTATGTCTTGCTTTCTATATCTGTTTCTGTATGAGGATGTGCGCGTGTAGCGTCTGACTTAGGCGTTTCGATTTTAGGAGACTTTTGTCCCGTGTTCAAAGGCTTACCGTTTATCGGTGGTTGTCGATTCTTATCGTTTCGGCTAGGCTTTTCGATCTCAATTTTCGAGCCCTAATCTATGTCCATATGCGAAGAAATGATAGGGGTAGCTGCCTCCCCGTGTATGATGACCTCGCTGCCCTCATAAGGTAGGTGAATTTCTTGGTGTATGGGGGAGGAGACGGCTCTGAGTTGGGCCAACCAGGGTCTCCTTAATATTAGGTTGAACCCTGGCATCTCATCGACCACTAGGAAGTCGGCAGATGTAGGGAACTGGTCCCCCGCTATGAAATCCAAGGTCAGTGTTCCTTTTACCATTACACGTGACCCACTGAATGATTTTAAATAGTTAGTTGCGGTCGGTTTAATCGACTCAATAAGCCCCAATTGTTCAACGATGGGGTATGGTACAACATTGGTTATGGCTCCATCGTCTACGTGGACCCTATGTATTTTGAACTGGTTCACGCGTATTGTTATGAACATGGGGGCTGTTGTGATTTCCCCCATTTTCTTATCCACTTTGATGTTGTCATCATGAAAGTTTACGGGTTTAGGAGTAGTCCCGTGAGGTGAGTGCATCACCGCATGAATAGACGGTTCATTTGGGGGCAAATCCTCACTTACCGGGATTGATGTCAACATATGTACTAAAGCTTCTCGATGTGTTTGGGACGTCAAAACCAAGCCGTACAAGCTTAGTGAAGTATTTTTCTATTTTAGTGCTTGGGTAACTTGTGTCAAGACCATTGCAAAATCTCTACTGTCCGGGACATTTTTATCAGCAGTGACTAGGTCCATTGGACCCAACAGTTTTATTTCATGTTTTGCTAGTTTGTCATTCTTATTCGGAATTGTCATTTTATGTGGTTCTTGTGTTTTAGATGATTCACCTTTGCTATCCGTGTTAGGTCGGTCGTTGGATGACGACATGGGCATGGAGTTAAGGGGAGTGGGCTTGGGTGGTCCCACAGCTAGCCATTGGCATTCCTTCTCCATACGCTCACGTGTAAGCCTATTTGCCAGGTGTTCTCGCGTGTTGCGTGGGGGTGGAGTTGGCCTTAAAGCCTTGGGTTGCCCTGGGACCCTAACCACATATGGGGCTGGGTGGGGTTGCAGGTGGACGGTCAGATATGATGGGGCAGGAGGCTGACCAGGTATCTTGATGACGTACGGGGTTGGTTTTGGTGGAGGTTGGACCTCCGTTGTTGCAACAACGGGTGGTACTCAGATTATGAAAGGGGTAGGCCGAGCATGAGGGGTTGGTGCATCCGCGGAATTGACCGGAGGGATGCGCACCATGTATGATTTTTGATGCGTCATGAGGTTGGATGTGGGTACGGTTGAGGACACCCGGACTACGTATGGCTGCAGCGGGGCGTGTGGTGGTTGAGGTGCGTGTGTGGACACAGCGAGAGGAATCCGAACTATGAATGGCCTACTGGGTGTTTCCTGTTCATATTCAGGGTAGACGGTGTTGATGCGGGGTGTCTCGGAATCATCATCACAATAGATTGTAGTAATTACGTATGGTGCTTCTTTAGTGTTGAGGGCGTCTTTATACACCCCCATAGTTTGATTTTGTGGTTGGACGGGGTTAGCCCCGTCAAAAGTGATTTGGCCATCATCGATCATCTACTGAATGTCCTGCTTCAAGGTGAAATAGTAATCCGTACCGTGCCCGTTGCGTTGATGGTAGTCGCAGAAGCGATCCATTCTGAATCCTTTGGCCACGAGAGGCTCATCTGGTGTTGCTAAGCTTGGGTTCTGTACGAGTTGATAGAACCGGTCGTGTCTTTGGATAGCCATAGGGGATAACTATTTATGTTTCATTAGTCCAGCCTTCAAGAGTTGATCGAAGAGCTGGGATGGCTTCATTGGCAGAGGTGTGTATTGAGAGGGTTCTTTCTGCTCGAAGTTTCGTGTACAGTTCGTTGGGTTCTGTTGTGATGATGATTCTAGCATGGTTGTGGGAGTTGGTTTATTGTAGTTAGGAGGAGTTACTGGTGGTTTGTTTTGTTGTTGCGTCCCTGCTATTGCTGCTATGGTTGCCTTAGCCTTCTCTTTATCATTTTTAGTGCGTTGATTTTTAAAGGCTAGGTATGCAGGATCGTGGCTGTTTTGGGCCACCTCTTCTATGTTTTTAATTTGTACAAATGCTTGATTAAGGTCACACGCGTTAAGGTAATACAACTTGGATTTAAAGAAATCGTTAATAGCTCCTTTTAGAATAGTAAGCAGGTAGGTCTGGGAGATTGGCTCATGCAGTTTGTTGAGAGTGGCGCTCCACCTCTGGATAAATTTCTGCACAGGTTCAAGCGGTGCTTGCTTGACTTGTATGAGGCTACCCAGGGTGGCCTCAGGTTTCAAGTTGTACTTCAACTGAGTCATAAACTGGTGTAATAAGTCTTCTAAGGAGAAGATGGAATTCCTTGGTAAGGCCCAATACCAATCAAGTGCCCTCCCTACGAGGGACATGGGGAACGCTCATAGGATGGAGTGGGGCCATGCCTGGAGCAGTGCGCATTCTAGCCTAAATGTTATCAAGTGTGCACTGGGATCTGTCTCCCCATTGTATTTGGTTAGTGTTGGTAAGGGAACACCTTTGGGCAAGGTTAAGGGTAGGACAGACGAGCTGATGGGGTCATCTTAGTAGAAATCCACTACCTTTAGCTCCCCATCGGTGGCTATTTTGAGGTATTTTACCTCGTCAGCTAATTCTTGCATCAGTTTCTTGGCATCCGCCCAATCTTGGGCACTCGGTAACATGGCAGCTGGGGGTTGTGCTACATTATACGGGTTAGACTATTGGACAGTGGGTTGAAAGGCCGAAAGTTGTGCAATTGGGGGTTGCACTTGTGGCACGTGATAGGGGAAAGGCTGTGGTTGTTGTGGTGGTGGTTGTACTGGGGAAACGTTGGCTGGTTGAGCCATATGGGGTGGTATGTTGTAGTGAGGAGGTTGATGTTGCTGTGATTGAGCACCCAACGTTACCCATTGTGCAACTATGTTTTGTGGCGGGACCCCCTGTTGGGTTACGATGGTAGAAGGAGCTGTATGCGTTTGAATGTGCGGGATGTAGTGAGTAGATGTGGATGCCAATACCACGTGTGGCATCCCTATCACTCGGGGTGGGAGTGTCACTCCCACGCTATCGTGAGGGGGCGGTGCTTGTGACGATGGGCCGGCCGCTGCATCAGGGACGATGGCAAGAGGAAGCGTGCTGAGTTGCGGATTAGTTGGAGGTGGCGCATGAGCAAATGAGGATGTGTGTGATGGAGGCATTTGTGTGTGAGTTAATCTAAGGGGTTGGATGGGCAGGATCTCCCCTGTACTGGAGTGAAAAATGGGGTTGACCTGTGCTTGCAGGTTCAGAGTGTGGTAAGAATCCTCTTGTTCAGATTGAGCGGTGAAGTCATCTTCTTCCTCTAGTTGGGATTCTAGTGTAGGCTGATCCAATGAATGTCTCCTTTGCAGGAGGAGTTGTGTGACAAGCTCTGAATACTACTCTAGAACAAGGATGATGTCATATGGTGAGGGGATGAACTCGCGTCCCCCTCTGTAAAAGAGCTCGAACTGCCTCTTTACCTCCAGTTCGGCTCGGTCTACAGCCAGGCCAGCTTGTATCTTGATGCATATAAAGTTATACTGATCCTAAGTTATGATGTCGAAGGCCGGGTCTCTCCCTTGCAACCTTAGGAACCGGTGGGGCCCCATGGCCAGCTATACTCCTGGGTGTTGCGTGGCAGGCTGTTGGACAGCCATGGTGTCTATGATGTCAGTTATTTGAGCTGTTGCAGCGGTGGTGTTCACAGGGTTCATGATGAATTGTTAAGGGTATGATACGAGGTAGAGGAGCGAAATTAGTATACTTGGTACAGCGTAGACTAAGGGACAAAGTGCAGCGTATACGCTTCAACGTTCAGCGTAAAGCGTTAGCATAGACAACGTATACAGCATAAGGGGTGGAGCGTATACGCTGGGCTGCGTATACAAATCTAGCGTAAACTGAGTACAACGTAAACAGAGTACAGCATGAACAGGATAGAGCGTAAAACAGGATCAAGCATAAATAAAGTACGACGTAAAACAAGACAGCATAAAACAGGCTCAGCATAAAACTAGGCAAAGCATAAACAGAATACAGCATAAATGAGGCTCAGCGTAAAACTAGGCGAAGCGTAAACAGAATACAGCGTAAATGATGCTCAGCATAAAACAATGGATAGCGCTAAATACTGAATAGCGTAGACGTTGGATAGTTAGCAGGATGCGTTCAGGCAAGGTTGCATAGACACTGGGGTTTTTTTGGATAGTCCAGATGAAGTTGGCAGCGTATACACTGAAAGACTTGCGGAGCTTGACGAGGGTAGACATTGGTAAGCGTGCAGGCAAGGTTTCCAGACGAGGCTGGGGTTTCAACAGAAAAGAGCGTGGTTGGCGGCATATACGCTCAACAGCGTAGACGCTGATAAGTTTGCGAGCAAATGTTTTAGGGGCCCTCCTTCTAGTGCCAATTTCTGTACCGCCTGAAATCGACAGCCTCTGGCTTGAAAGAAACAGAGATCGTGGGATCACAGGATGAGAACAAAAGACCCTACCTTTACCTTAGGGCGAGCTAGAATGCACGAAGATAGAGTACCTTGGCTGGTCCGCACGCGGATCAAACAAGGATTTACCCGCACGTATGCAAAGGTGCTATATGCTAGGTTATGGCGTAAACGGAGTAAATGAGCATAGACAGCGTAAACAGCGTAAAACAGATGCAAACGGAGTGTAAGCATATACGGGCATAAACAGAATGCGTGGGCCAAGTTGACGTAAAACTGTAAACTATAAAAAATCTTATGCAGCAAATGTAACAATGATATTACAAAATGAGAATACAGTGCACTGGTCTAACGCAGTTGTGGCGAAGCACAAGGTGGACGAAAAGCCCTAGCAGATGGGAGGGCAGCTGGGCTGGATTACGCTGTGGGCGTGGCATAGAGATTGTGCGTGGCGTATAGGTTTTCCAGCGAAAGAGGTTTGAGCTCTGGTGTGTAGCGTAAATGTCTCTGGGTATGCTCTGGGATTTTTGCCGATCGTCCTTGGTGGAGTGGAGAAGTGGGGTTTTTATACCGGTTGTTACGTTAGACTCAGGTTAGGAGACATGTGGCGCGTTAATTGGGTTCATACAATTTACAAATATACAACATATTATATCTGCCGGGCGTATACACATGGCATATACGCCACATCATGTCGGCGTACATGCTAGGCGTATACACTGGACGTGCCGGGCATGTGAACTTGGGTGGAGACGCTATGGACGCTGGGTGTGCACGTCGACAATGGTTGGGCATATACGCCAGGCGTATACGCAGACAGCTATTGACTTGCTTTAATTCTTGCTTTTCGGTGTTGTCTCCATTCTGTCGTTGAGACTTCATCGTCGGGCGTGTGCATCTGTGGTGCCAAGCGTACAGACGAGGCATGTACATTGGGTGCGCAAGTTGGATGTCTGTTGGGCGTATACGCTGGGAATGGCTGGGCGTATACGCTGATGGCTGTCGACTTGCTTCAATTCTTGCTCTTCGGTGTTGTCTCCATTCTGCCATTGAGACTTCATCGTCGGGCGTGTGCATCTATGGTGTAGAGCGTACAGATGAGGCATGTACATTGGGCGCGCAAGTCGGATGTCTGCTGGGCGTATACGTTGGGAATGTCGGGCATATACGCTAGAGGTGTATACACTGTTGATGCTGAGCGTATACGCTGGGCGTATACGCTAGACGTGTATACACTATTGATGCTGAGCATATACGCTGGTACTGTCGGGCGTATACGCTGGGCATATACGCTATTGATGCTGGGTGTATACGCTGGTACTGCACTTAGCGAAAAGTGGGCCTTTTGATTCCAGAAGTTTGCAATGTGCGACGCCAAATGTAGCCGTGGTCGTTTGTGGATCCCAAGGACCTGCTTCTTGCTAGGGAAGCACTAAGCTCGAAATTTTGTGGTGTTTCACACATGCTACAGGTTAGTCACACTACACACACTGTCAGGTTAGTCACGTTGCACACGCTGCAGGTTAGTCACGTTGCACATGCTGTAGGTTAGTCACGCTGCACACACTGTAGGTTAGTCATGTTACACACACTGCAGACACTGTTAAGTTAGTCACACTGCACACGCTGTCAGGTTAGTCACATTGCACACATTGTCAGCTTGGACACATTTTCATGGAAACTTTCCACATCACCCTGCTTGCACAATCCTCACACCAGAACAATATAACTTCATTTGTGTGAAAATCCAAGCCAACTTGCTTATCGATCATGTAGAGAAAGAAGCGAAATGAAACTTTGAACTTATTTACAAAGGAGGTCGTGAGTTCATCCCCTCAAAATTTGATATAATTCCTCTTTCCAAAAACCATTATCAACTCATGTTTTAGCTTCTCATGGAAAGGAGTCAATCCTTATAGCCACCTCCAATAGAGCCTCAGAATGGAAATGAGGAAGATGACTTTGCCATCCAATCTGAGCATGGGGATTTGTACCATATCGTCAGTCCTCACACCTATACAAACCCATTATTCCAACCTTTCCTGAAGGGAGCCATGCTTTCTCCTTCATCCACATACATGCGAGGACTAGCTCCTCAACAAGAAATACTAGTGTCCACATCCACCCATTACATACCACAAGTACAAACCCATGGGGCACCTCTGACTACTTCAGCGCAACATGTTCAGGGTGTCACCCCACAACTTGTGGCTAGGTAGTGGGTTTTACCAAATGTCCAGCAACACCAACCTACTCTCTATAACATACCACACCCTCTAATCCCATCTTTTAATGTTTCTTCGGCATAACAACCGACAATCCAACAGTATCCCTTACTGTAAACAATGCAACAATCAAATTACTACCAATCACAATCCATTCAACCCATTAGTCTACCTACCACCCAAGAGTGGGAAGACACGAACAAAATGATGCACATGTTAACTGAAGAGGTAAAGCACCTTAAAATCACAAACATTGAGGAAATCAAGGTGTTCGACTTCTATCAAGATGATCTAATTGACCTCTCAATTCCACCATTAACCTTGCCAAAGGGAGTCGCATTACCCCAGCTAACCAAGTACAACAAAGAGGGAGATCCAAACGCCCACCTAGTAACATTTTGAATAGAATGTCTATTGTTTCAAGCCTGGCCTCAAGCAATTCTGTGTATATTTGCTATGTCCTTAATGGGAAAAGCCTTAGAATGGTATTGAGCTTTACACAGTAACTCTATATCCTCTTTGGAGGATTTGTTACATCAGTTTGTCACCCGTTTTAAATATAATCTAGAGCTTGAAGCCACACTAGATAGCCTGATTCAAATTAAATAGGTGCCATTAGAGGTAGCTCAGAAATTTATCCAAAGGTGGATTGCAACTCTCAATGAGCTTCACGAGCCCATCCCTAAAACATATATGCTTACCATCCTTAAGATGGCCGCAAATGAATTTGTTAAATCAAAACTTTATTATTTGAAAGCCTGTACCCTAAGCCAAGAATTTGCACAAATTAAGAACATAGAGGAAGTAGCGCAAGCTAGTAATGACCCAGCTTATGTGGCCTATACGAACCAACACACTCACAAACAAAACACAATAGTGGCAATGGTGGCCGCAAGCGCAAAGCAACCCAAAGCCCTAGCTAACAAAACTACCAACTCCAAAGCCTAACTTTTAGTGCAAGGATTGCTCAAATTATACACCATTACCGATGCAACTCTCTTAACTATTGGAGCAACTCTTAAAGCCAAGCAAATTCAACACAAATACGTATTGGAGATTAACCACCAAAAACATGACAAGTACTACAAGCTACTAAGGAACCCCACTTTAGCAGCACCAAATGAGCCCCTGGTCACACAACATTTTAAATTGGACCAATACTGTCATTACCATCAATTAGCTGATCATAGTACAGACAACTTTCGTGCCTTACATAATGACCAGCAGAGAATGATAGAACAAGGCCAATTAGCGATCGACATGGTGAGTCAATCCAACATGGACGATGCCTCCTATGTTATAAACTCAATTAGCATAGGTGGCAAGCCCAAACCTATGCAACAACTTTTTGTGATCCATGTGCCTCCCAGTAAGGCAAAGGTCCCCTTCACCTCCACAAGCAAGAGGCCTCCCTTTGTTATCAAAGTACCACCTTGGGCATCCAAAACACCCTTTGTGGTCAAGGTTCCACAACAATCATATGCTAAGACATTAAACTGGCATCGTGCAGCAACAAAAACCACTAAACAACATTTCGTCATCAAGGTGCCACAATGTGACGGCCCCTCACCTACTCGAAGCCCAATAGTGGGCAACATCTCGATCCCTCCTCCCTCAAGGGTCAACCCCACTAGCAACCTAGGTAGGCCCACCAAATGACAACGTAAGAAGAAAAATGAGCACCTCACAACCCCCATGGTTGAAGCAAGGGCCACAACCAGCAAAAAACAACTAAACACTGGGGCCCCTATCCCCAAGCAAACTAATCCCAAGTCCCCTTTGCAAGAGATATGTCTCTCAAACCACATGGAGGAAGTCAAGGCCAACACAATGGCTGATGACAAGGACTTCATAGCTACACTAACCCAGGTAAAACAAACACTCAAGCAAAAAGAACACAACATTTAGCTTGTACGACCTAGTCATAACCTCATCTGCTCATTGCCAAGCATTGGCCTAGGTCTTGGCCTCCATTCTTGTTATGGAGGACATCACTGCAAATGAGGCATCCATCTGTGCAATGATGTCATCCTCTACACCACAAGAATTGGGTTCAACAACCTTAGCCATTCGGGATGATGTAGTCAAAGTCAACCCCACACAAAGGGAGGTCACTATAGCTCCACTATCCATTAGCATACATGTTGGGCAGTGCACCATCCGTAGAGTGCATGTCGATGATAGTGTAGCAACAAACGTAGTCTTGTACTCCATCATCGACAAGTTAGGCCTGGCAGATGAAATTAGGCCAACCAAAACCATGTGTCTAAAGTCCTTCAATAGATCATGTGTCATAGTCAAAGGTACAATCAACTTAGCCTTTGTGATGGGAGAGAAATTCTCCATCAACACAAATTTCACTGTCATAGAGGAAATGCCAGGTTTCAACATGATTCTAGGTAGGTCTTGGCTAGCCCAACTAAGGGCCATCTACTCTCCCATCCACCAAGAAATCCACCTTCCATATGAAGGTGGTCAAGTTATCATCCATGGTGATAACATTTCCTCTTTGACTATCCATGACATAGACATGGTGCAAGTCATGGAAGAAGAGTTTCTTAGTGGTACACCTATGATAACCAATGCAACACCTAAGGCTAACACACTTGAACAAGTGGTTGAAGCCAACAACCCCTCAGAGGATCCTAAACCTTGCATGATCCATAATCCACACCTGGTTAGAAATCAGCTACATGACCAAGAATTTCCCTTGGCCAAAAATGTGTCAGATGCTTGCCTACCCTTCGCCTCCACTTGCCATGCATTTTTACTTTTGTTTACATTGTACTAGCCTTTGCATTTACATTTTTCCCACTCACGTAGATCACGCATTTTTCTTTGTTTACACATTTGTCAACTTAGTTTACATAATGCATTTGAAAAATATAAAACTACAAAAACACATAGCCTAAAAAGGTCTTAAACTAGCATATAGCCCAGAATGGCCTAAAACTATCAATTTTTGCATTGATTTTCTTTCATTCATATATTTTAATTCTATTTACAACAAGTGTTGCTTGACTTTATTTTTTTCCTAGTTGATCTTTGCAGGATCTTGCAGACACACAGCATGACCATGCATGCAGCATCACACCTTACACAACTAAGGTAAACCTACAATAGTCTGCTACAACTATAAACTGGCAAAGATAGTCTACTATGACTATAAACTAGCACAACAAGTACTAGCATCATGACTTAAAACTGATACCACAAAAGAATCTAAGCATCATGACTTAAAACTGATACCACAAACTAGTCTTGGCATCATGACTTAAAACTGATACCACAGAATGTCCTGGAGTCATGACAATAAATTGACACCATAGAGCTCTATCCAGTACGATGCTAAACTACCATATCTATTCACCATGATGTGAAACTAGCATCCAAAGTCCACTAAGACTATAAACTGGTTTGCCTCTTCACAGTCTGCTATGACTATAAACTAGCAATGCACCATCCGCTACAATGCTAAATTGGCATCATCCAAGGGGTTATAACATGAAACTAATCCACAACAGTCTGCTAAGACAATAAACTTGCAACATCATCAATGACCAAGAAAAACTTAAAAAGATGTGTTGCTACAATTGGATGTACATGTTCCACAAAGACTTACTACATGATTTGTCTCATGGACCTAATGAACCTAATGCTATTCATGATTCTATTTACTTTTGAATTGCACACGGTGGATCCATATCCTTGTTTAAAGTGCTTAGTTAACCATTTCATTTGTGTTTTTCTTGTCTTCTTGGAGTTGTGTTTGCAAGATGACATGCCTAAGGCATTCGTGCATAGATGCATCTCATCAAGATGATAAGGTATCATATTCTTCCTGATGCACTTAATTGGGTTAATTAATCCATTCATAAGTACATTCCCGACTCTTAATACATTCCCTATTCTCCATCATTCCCCCTTAGCCCATTAAATTACACCCATTGATACATTCTACTCATCTCAAAACCCTTGATACACTATTGCACATTGTGACTCCTTAAGCAGTTGCAATGCAAAACATAGTGTATGATGCATGACACAAAATGCAAGCGCTCGAACACGAGCACAACACTAAAAGCAAGCTCTTTCAAAAAGACCTAAGAGAAAAATAACGTAAAAGGAAAAGCAAGACAAAATAAAACAAAAAAAAAAGAAAAGAGAAACAAACAAAAAGGAAAACGAACAAAAAGGTTAAAGAGAAAAATGCACGGAAAAGGTTTTCATGACCTTGTTGGCATCATAAACAAAAGATTATTAGCTATTCTCATACAAGCCCTAGGCGAGAAGACAATTGTCTTAGAAAAATAGTCACACTTGTGTCTCAAATAGACCATGTCGCACACCATTGCATGGCTTTGGCTATTTACAGTTGATCCCGTAAACACTCTATAAGAGTCCCATTTCTCCAAAGAACGCACTTCCTATGTCTTCGCTCCAAGTTTGCTGAACACTGGCTATGGAGAAGGACCAAAGATATAGCTCATTCACGTGAGAGAATTCCCCTCCCACAATCCCAATAACAATCATAACCCTTGATAAAATCTTGACTTTTCCCAGTTACAACCAATCCCTTGCATCTTGAACGATATTCCCTCGATCCCATGTACTTTTGAACATGGTACGATGACACCCAACCAAGGGCCAATAGTTAATGCTTGATGCTTTTTTGTTCATGGTGTTTTGCACTTCTTTTTCGACACTCAAACACCACAAAGTTTCGAGCTTAGTGCTTCCCCAGCAAGAAGTAGATCCCTGGCATCCACAAAACGGCCATAGCTACATTTGACGTTGCACATTGCAAACTTCTGGAATCAAAAGGCCCACTTTTCGCTAAGTGCAGTACCAACGTATATGCCCAGCGTATACGCTCAGCATCACAGCGTATACGCCCAGCATATACGCCCGATAGTACCAGCGTATACGCCCAGTGTATACGCTCAGCATCAATAGCCTATACACCCAGTGTCTACGCCCAATAGTACCAGCGTATACGCTCAGCATCAATAGCATATATGCCTAGCATCTACGCCCAACAATACCAGCGTATACGCCCAGCGTATACGCTCAGCATCAATAGTGTATACACGTCCAGTGTATACGCCCGACATTCCTAGCGTATACGCCCAGCAGACATCCGACTTGCATGCCCAATGTACATGCCTCGTCTGTACGCTTGGCACCACCGATCCACACGCCCCACGATGAAGTCTCAATGACAAAATGGGGATAACACCAAAGAGCAAGGATTGAAGCAAGTGGACATCCTCCAGTGTATACGCCCTGCATCCGCAGCATATACGTCCTGCATCCTCCAACGTATACGCCCGACGTATACGCCCAGCACAGCATCTCCACCCAAGTTTACATGCCCGCCTCACACGGCGTATACGCCCAGTAGATATAATATTTTGTACATTTGTAAACTATGTGCACCCAGTCAATGCGCCACGTATCCCCTAGCCCGAGTCTAGCGTAACAACCTGTATATAAACCCCGATTTCCCACTTCCCCGTGGTCGGTTGGCAAAATCCCAGAGCATACCAGAGAACATTTACGCTACGCACAAGAGTTGAAACCCTCTTACGCTGGGGAGCCCTGTACACCGCACATGCAGTCTCTACCCTCCGCCCACCTTGCGAACTAGCCAAGTCATTCCTGCATACGCCGGGGCTTTTCGTCTGCCTTGTGTTCCCTCACGACTGCATTAGATTGGTGCACTATGCTTTGACTCTGTGATACCATTGTTTACATTTCCTGCATAAGATCTTTTACAGTTTTATGTCAATTTGGCCCACGCATCCTATTTATGCCCATTTACATTTACGCTTTGTTTGCATCTGTTTTACGCTGTTAACGCCGTCTACGCCTGTTTACACCGTTTACGCATAACCCAGCGTATAGCACATTGCGTACACGCGCGGAAATCCTTATCTGATCTGCGTGCGGACCACCCAAGGTACTCTACCTTCGTGCATTCCAGCTCGCCCTCAGGCGAAGGCAGGCTCTTCTGTTCTGATCCTGCGATCCCACTGTCTCTGTTTTCCTTCTAGCCGGGGATCGACGATTTTAGGTGATACAAAAATTGGCACTAGAAGGAGGGCCTCCTAAAACCCTTGCTTGCAAATTCCCAGCGTTTACGCTGTTAAGCGTCTACGCCGCTTATTGCACGCCACTCCCTGCTAGAATCCTCCAGCGTTCATGCTGTCTGGTCTAAAAATCTACCGACTGTCCAGCGTCTACACTGTATAATGTTTACGCTCTTAAAAGCCTATTCAGAAACTCTTACGCCACTTAGTTTTATGCTAGCCCCTGTTTTTACGCCGCAACTTGTTGTATGGTATCTTCAGTGTTACACTAAACCTGTTTCACGCTCTCCTGTTTACGCTGTCATTTTACACTGCGACTTGTTTTTACGAGCCAATCTTTACGCTGAGTCCCTTCTATGCTGTGAACTGTTTACGCTATGAATTGTTTATGCTTCAAATTTTTTACGCTGTAACTTGTTTTTATGCTCCCTTGTTTACACTGATTTGTTTTACGCTGCAACTTATCTTACGCCGAGCCCTGTCCTACGCTGCCACTAATTTTTCATTCTTGCTTTACACCATGTACACTGTGTACGCTGCCCCTATACGCTATCCATTGAAGTGTATACGCTGCCCATTACACAATAGATCAACTTCGCATTTCCAGACTTGTTCATCTCCGCGACATAGCATCATGAACCCTGTAAACAACACCGTTGCCACCACTCAAACCACTACCATCATGGACCTCACAGCCATCCAATAACCTCTCACACAGCACCTGGGGATGCAACCTACAGCAGGGCCCCACCGATCACTAAGGTTATAGGGGAGAGATCCAGCCCCCAACATCATCACCTAAGACCAGTATAATTTCATATGTATTAAAATACAAGCTGGCCTGGCTGTTGACCAAGCGGAAATGGAAGTAAAGAGGCAGTTTAAACTTTTTTACAGGGGAGGACATGAGTTCACCCCTTCCCCATATGATGTAATGCCAGTTCCGGAGCAGTATTTGGAGCTCGTCACACAACTCCTCCTGCAAAGGAACCGCACGTTGGATCGGTATGTGCTAGAACCCCAACTAAAAGAGGAGGATGACTTCGCCGCTCAATCAGAGCATGAGTACACCTACCACACCCTTAGCCCGCAAGCCCAGGCTAACCCCATTTTTCATCTAGACACAGGGGAAATCCTGCCCCTCCAGCATCTTACGTTCACCCAGGTTCAAGCACCACCACCTAAAACATCGGTGCTAGTGCATATCCCTCTTCCAAGTGACTCCCAGCCTAACACCTTCCCACTCGCGGTCATCCCTACCGCAGCGGTGAGCTCATCCTCGCAAGCACCGCCCTCTCAAGCTAACGTGGGAGTGACACTTCCACCTCGAGTGATAGGGATGCCACACGTCATCCCAGCCTCCACATCCGCTCATTACATCCTGCACATCCAAATGCACATAGTTCCCCAAATAGCCGTGACCCAACAAGGAGTCCCCGCACAGAACGTGGCGGGGCAATGGTCAGCGGGAGGAGGGTCATCACACCAAATTCCCCATCACCATGCACCACCCCACACAATCCCACCAACTAATGTTCCCCAAGCACAACCCCAGCTGCAACAACAATAGCCACAACATTTTCCCTATAATGTGCCATCTGTAGTGCAACCCACTGTAACCTTTCCACAAGCACAACCATCACGCACGTAGCTATCGGCCTTTCAGCCCACCATACAACAATCTAACTTGTATAGTATACCACAACCCCAAGCTGTTGCGTCACTGAGCACCCAAGACTAGGCAGACACCAAAAAATGAATGCAGGAGCTCACTGACGAGGTGAAACGCCTTAAAACAGCCGCTGATGGAGAACTGAAGGTAGTGGACTTCTACAACAATGACCCCATTAGCTCTTCAGTCCCACCTCTAACCTTACCTAAGGGTGTCTCCTTGCCCACATTGAACAAGTATAATAGGGAGACAGATCCCAATGCTCACCTCATAACATTTAGATTAGAGTGTGCGTTGCTCCAGGCATGGCCCCACTCCATACTACGAGTATTCCCCATGTCGCTCGCGGGGAGAGCACTCGACTGGTACCAGGCTCTGCCCAGGAACTCTATCTTCTCCTTGGATGATCTCTTACTCCAGTTCGTGACCTAGTTCAAGTACAACTTGAAATCCAAGGCCACGCTGGACAGCCTCATGCAGGTCAAGCAAGCACCGCTTGAACCTTTGCAGAAGTTTATTCAGAGATGGAGTGCGGCTCTCAACGAGCTACACGAACCAATCTCTCCAACCTATCTGCTTACAATTCTGAAGGGGGCTGTCAACGATTTCTTCAAGTCCAAATTATATTACCTTAACGTGCGTGATCTTAATTAGGCGTTTGTACAGATAAAAAACATAGAGGAAGAAGCTCAAAACAGCCACGACCCGACATACTTGGCCTTCAGAAACCAACACACTAAAAAGGATAAAGAGAGAGCCGAGACAACTATAGCAGCGATAGCAGGAGCCCAACAAACGAACATCACACCCCAACAAAAACCACCCACAACCCCTACTAACTACTATAAACCCGCTCCCACAATAGCCCCGGAGTCATCATCATTACAGAACCCAACAAACCATACACACAATTTTGAGAGGAAAGAACCCTCTCAATACACGCCTCTACCGATGAAACCATCCTAGCTTTTTGATCAGCTCCTAAAAGCTGGGCTGATGACACATAAGCAGTTATCCCTTGTGGCCATCCAAAGACATGAATGGTTCTGACAACTCATGCAGAACCCCAGCTTAGCAACGCCGGATGAGCCGCCCGTACCCAAAGGCTTTAGGATGGATTGCTTCTGCGACTACCATCAACGCAACGGGCACGGAACGGATTACTGTTTCACTTTGAAACAGGATATTCAGCGGATGATCGACGATGGCCAAATCACTTTTGATGAGGCCAACCCGGTCCAGCTACAAAATCAGGCCATGGAGGTTTACAAAGATCCTCTGAATACCAACGAGACGCCATATGTTATTAGTACAATCTGCTTCGACGAGGGCTCCAAGATATTTAACATCAACACCGTTTATCCCAAACATAAACAAGAAACACCTAGTAGGCCCTTTGTAGTTCGGATTCCTCCCACTGTCTCCACGTCCACACCTCAACCACCACGTGCCCCCCAGCAGCCCTATGTTGTCTGTATACCTTTAGCCGTACCTACATCCTCAAAGCCACCAACCCCTCATACTCGGCCTGCCCCCTTTGTAGTTTGAGTACCACTAGCTGTTGTAATAGTGGAGGTCCAACCTCCACCGAAACCAACCCCGTACATTGTTAGGACACCTGAAAGTCCTAACAATTATCAAACCTCCATCACACAGGCACAGGGCAAACCTCACCCCTACGTCGTTAGGGTCCGTGGCCAGCCTTCGGCTCAAACGCCTCCCACTAACCAATTGCAATCCTGCCCGTCTCCATATGTGGTGTGCATCCCAAGGTAATATGAGGCTCTGGGACTACCTCCACCTCCACGCCACATGCAAGAACGCCTAGCTGATAGGCTTACGTGTGAACGCTTGGAGAAAGAGGGCCAACGATTGGCTCTGGGGCCACCCAAGCCCACTCCACTCAATTTCGTACCCATGACACCAACTAATGATCAATCAAATGCAAGTAATCAAGGTGAACCATCAAAACAAAATGAACCATCTAAAACTACAGCACCGAACAAAAATGATAAGCCGCTAAAACATGAAATAAAGCTGTTGGGCCCAATGTACCCAATCACTGCCGATGAGAACGTCTCTAACAGTAGAGACTTTGCGACGGCCTTAACGCAAGTCACCCAAGTGCTGAAACAAAAGAACACTTCTTTGAGCTTGTATGACTTAGTGCTAACATCCCAAACTCATCGGGAAGCTCTCGTACGCATGCTAACATCCATCCCAGTCAGTGAGGACTTACCACCAAGCGAATCGGCCATTCATGCCGTAATGTATCCATCTCATGGTGCCATCCCTAAACCCTTGATCTTCCACGATAATAACATCAAAGTAGACAAGATGACAGGGGAGACAACAACAATCCCCATGTTCATAACCATACATGTAAACCAGTTCAAAATACACAGAGTCCATGTAGACGATGGGGTGGCCACAAACATTGTACCCTATCCCATCATTGAACAACTAGGACTTACTGACTTAATTAAACCTACAACAACAACATGTTTAAAGTCATTTAGCAGGTCACGCGTACTGGTCAAAGGCACGATAACCTTAGATTTCATAGCAGGAGACCAGTTCCCCACATCCGTTGACTTCCTAGTTGTTGATGAAATTCCAGGTTTCAACCTAATATTAGGAAGACCCTGGTTGACCCAACTTACAGCTGTTTCCTCTCCTATACATCAAGAGATTCACCTACCCTATCAGGGGGGTGAAATCGTCATACATGGGGAAGCAACCACTCCCGTCATTTCATCCCACATAGATATGGACCAAGGCTCCGAGGTTGAACTTGACGAGCTTAATGATGCAGATAAACCATAACTGGTGGGTAGGAAACCTTTGAACACGGGATCAGAGCCTCCTAAAACTAAAACACCGGTATCTACCACTATACATACGTTGCCTCATGAAGAAACTAACATAGAAAAAACGATTGACACCGAAACACCTGAAAATACCGATACCAAAAATATTTTATCGAATGTCTCCTGGACTGAATTGCCATTCAACGTGATCAGCGAAGGAGATGTAGAATATAAAATCGTATCGGCTAATACACCCCCTAACATAAAAATAAAGAAAATCAAAAAACAATTAAAATAAACTACCACTAGTCCGAAACGACGTTAAACTATAAAATGTCCGAAACGACGTTAAACTACCATTCGTCTGAAATGACGTTAAACCATAACACGTCCGAAATGACACTAAACTATGATGAAACCCAAAAACACGAAGAAATAATAATATAATAAACGGCAAAAAAGAAAACATTTTTAACAACACTCCTTTTCCAGAAAGACGTTAAACTATCATGTCCGCAATGACATAAAACTAGTCATGATTAGAAATGATCGGTCCACCACGAAGCTTCTCCACTTTCTCTAAAATGTTACTTGTTTATAATGGGGCCCGAAATGGCCTTAAGTTACACATAGTAGCCCGAAATGGCTCTAAACTAATGCAAATCAGGCCCGAGATGGCCTTAAACTAGCGCGTGCCTTGTTGTCCTTTTTATGTATCGTTTACCATTACTTTAGTGCGTTACATTTAAAACAGAAAAGCAAACCCAAAAACATTTTAATTTCATGTCGTGTGTGCAAACAAATTAAAAATCAACAAAAATATTTATTCATGCAATGTTGTACAAATTGTGCCTTTTTTTCTAGCGTTTTCAAAGTTACAACGCCTGTCTCAATGTGAATCAGCAAAAATGCAAAACATCAAAAAAAACTACAAAGCACTAAGCATCCGGGACAAGAGGATCATCTCCTTTAGAGCCACCGACGTCAGGGGCCCCTGCTCCACTAGGGCCAGCCTCGTGAGTATCATCACCACCTTCATTCTGAAAATGCCAAAAAAAATAATAATAATGAGCGCATGTTAAAATTTTAAACGTCATCTAATAAATTAACTCTATAAGAACAAAACGCTTACCATGGGAGATCCCCCTAGACCGAATTCAAGCCGACGAAGGATTTCTTCCTCTGAAATGCTGGCCCAATCTGTCCTGTCTAAGCCTAAGTCAATATCTGCCAACGTCTTGCCTTTGTTGACCGCCAACCAGGTAGGACGTTTCAGAGGAAATTCACCCACCGACACCTCCCCAAAAGTAGTATTTATCATCCTTGTAGGTGATTCCATTTCTACAGTTGTGTTTTGAGCAAACATATCAAACGCAGAGTGCAGACCCAAACCCTCCACAAACATCTCTAACTGGCGCTTTTCAATAGACACCTCCTTTAACAACTTCTTGTACTAATGTTTATGGTTTTTCTCATCCTAATCCCATTTACGAACCTTGGAAGCAAAAGCCTTCCAATCTTGCCACTTGAGGTTCAGGAGATCAATCTGAGCTTTGCACTCTGCCATCCTCCGAGTCAGCAATGCGTGACGATTCAGTAAATTCCAGTACTTGGTGTACGTGAAGTCAGACGCTCGCCAGGATCGATCTCCGCTTAATCTGGCAGTGGTGAACTCGTACCGAGCTTTTAAATCGTCATGTTCCTCTGACAATTCGGAGACTTCCTTTTCCTTTGCCTGTATTTGCAGCCACAACTGTTCAACAGAATGCCTACAAGTCCATAATGACTTAGCATTGTGCACAAGGCTTTCTGCAACTCCTTCATAAACAGGCCTTGGTACCTCCTCTACTTTGGGGGAGAGTGTGGTTAGGCTTTCCATGCTAAATCTCTTAGAGGGATCCCATCTTAGTTTAGCGCTTACCCACGCAGAAAATACAAACGTTAAAACTAGACAAACAAGACACGAAGCTCCTAATCTTTAAGCGATCCATACCGATATCAAGGTGGACTTCTTGGAGATGTTCGACGACTTCTTCCATAATCCCATCCATGAAATCCATCTTACTTGGCATTTCTGACCAAGTAAGTGGCTCACGGGTACAGGAAGAACTAACCTCAGTGGTTCTCTCAGGGAGAACCATCTTCATGGGTACGTCCAACCACATCATCCTAGTCTCGCTACCTTCATCTGGAAGACATAAAACACAAAAATAAAAAATAACCGTAGGAGCAACAACTGATTTAGTGACTAAAAACGAACTAAAAGCAAAGACATACCCTGATCCTTGTTGCCCTCTGGGGGATTATCCAAATCCAAATCACCCTTGAGGAAGCTACTCAACATCTGGTTGATATCGTCCAGATCGTCTAATGGTTCAGTTTCAGTAGTCTTCTCCGTTAATAGTTCTGTTCCCCCATCTTCTCTGGGCTTTCCTCCTCATTATTTTTCTCGGCATGTGTCTCCTCTTCCTCCGTGATGGTCTCCAAGGCCTGCTTCCTCACTTCCTCAAATCGAAAACAGCAATGACATGTAAGCAATTGAAGCAAGGGTATAAATAAATGAAAATGATACGATAATAAACAGATGAGCTTCGCTTATCAAGTACCTTGAAGCGTATCCGCTTCATGCGTGGCTAGTGTATATCAGCAACTTCTTCTGTTTGTGCATTCAGGTCTTTTCAATTTTGACTTGGCTTTCCCAATGGTTTCCTTAATAACCTGCTCTGCCCGCTTAGCAGTTAAAGGTACATCATCCGGCTCCAATCCCAGACTATCCCGTGTTTGGATTGAACCACCAGATGATCCTCCTGTAGTAATAGAAACAGATTCATCTATACCTTCTGGGGCATCTTGGGACTTGGCTGTCGCAAACAAGTGGTTGACCCACGGGCGGGATAGTTGACCCCGATCCCGCAGAACGAACTTGTTGTCTGCGCAAACCGCAAGGAACTCGGCAAAATGGCAGAGATAACTAGTGAAGAAAGCAAAGGTGAAGTGAGATTGTGCTTCGATATTCGAGCGCAACCGCACTATCTCCTTGTGCAGGCCCACCAACAAAAATTGAGCCTAGTTATACCGCATGCCAGTTTCTAAGATAGTTCGCATGATGCGGACAGCCTCAACCCCAAGGCACCTCACCTGGGAAAGCGTCTTCGGGAACACCCGTGCCCGAAACAGAAGGTATAATTCATTCACCTCTACAACTTTGGCTTTCCCCTGCATCAGGAATCCCTTGGTGCTTTTGGCCATGCCTAGCCAAGACTCCAGCTCACGGATCGTCTGGAGCTCTTTATGAGATCTATCCAACACTACGGGTAGGTCATCTGTCGGCATGCCAAATAAGTTAGAAAAGAACGATGGTGACAGACGAAACACCACCTTGACATCCTTAATCCGGGTGCTGTACTGAGAGACAGACTCATTAAAAGAGTCCACGATCCTGATCATCTCCCCAATTGATACATCAGGGCTTGGTGTCATAAAAAGCTCCAGGAGGCCAGCATCATCCAGGCAACGAGTGAGGGACGGCGAAGCTTGCTTACGTAGCCACTTCTACGCCTTTGCTACCTTCCCGAACTTCATTGACAAAGTTTTCTCAGTTCGTCTTGTCGTCACGGGATCCTCGCCGGAAGGTGCATCAACTGTTAAAACAAGTTAAGATGACCATATCAGCATAACCCCAAACAGTTGAACGAATCCACTAACGCATCTAGTAAATGTTATTACTCACCATTAGTGGCGGATTTGGAGGTACTGCCAAAACTATGAGGGAAGACTGGTCCCTGATCTGTCCAGTCCTCATGGAGCCATCCACGGCCTTTGCACATCGCAAAGGCCCTAGAGAACTGATCATGAAAATGGACCATTGAACCCTTTGTCTGAGCCAATACGGCCCCACAAAGAGTGGAGGCCGTCATGAAAGCTTTCAAGGTAGTGCGAGCAAGAGCTAGCGCTTCATCCTCAATGAGAGTTCCATCTGGGCTGGTCTTCGGCCTATAAACCAATTTGCGTTAAAATGAGAAACAATCACTAAAGAAAAGCGATAGGGAAAATAATGAAGTTAAGTAGTCTCACCTGCTCACTCGGTATACTGTGCCAGGAGGATTCTGGAACAGGGTATGTGCGCGGGCAACTACAAATAATGTGTTGTTGATGTAATCCAATCCTTGTGGCAGCAACGCCCACACACGCGTTAATGGGTGCACTGACCTGGGCCTGCAGCTAGTACCATCCTCACAAACAAACGGGCCCTCATCAATGTCTTCTATGAAGAACATTACGCCCTCTGCAGCCCCCAGCAGCATTGCATCAACCACACTTCGTGCGGTCACTTTGTCGAAATATGACCACATAGCCACCTCGAAATTGGTTAACAAGAAAGCCAGAAATTCGCTAGCGCCTTCCCTAAACCAGACCCCGTTGTCATCCATGGTTAGAGCCGAGGGAAGATCGCCATCCTCAATGGGGCCAAGCCATGTTGGCACCCCTACAAGTTCAACGACAATAAGGAAACGTTTGCTGTCCCTGCAACCAATCACAACACTACAATCAATCATCCATGCTTCGAAACAGCCTGAGAAGCAAAAAATTACATCATAGATCGACATTTAAAAATTGAAAATTTTCTAACTCCGTACCCAATGTATACGCTGCATGAACCAGCGTATACGCCTGCGAGACTAACAACGTAAAAATGCAATTGAAACTCAGCGTATACGCTATATGCAGAGTGTATATGCCGACCAACACTTAGCGTAAAAAACGTAATTTAACCCAGCATATACGCTACCCAACTCAGCATCTACGCTGACGGCAATCGGCTTTACGTTGATGCCCGAACCCCTTCACGCCCAGCGTATACGCTGAGTGAACCATCGGTGTATACGCCCGAGTCCACCTTCAACGTAAACAGTCTACGCCAGAGACGTGAAAATCGAGTCTAGGCTGTAAAAGAAATCGTGCACGCCTAGCGTGTACGCTGAGCGAACCCTCAGCGTATACGCCGCAAACAGAAGTTACGCCGATGATAAATATGTTACGCTGACAAGCATTTTGCCAATAAAGAGCTATTTATGCTAGAAAATGACGCTCGACATATACGCCGACAACCCCTACGCCTAAAAACCTACCCCTAGCGTGTACGCCGAGACTGTTTACGCTACGAACAACAAAATAACATAGGAACAACAATAGAGGCAGGGATCAAGGCTTACCTGTGGGACGTCACAGGCCACGATGGGATATTTGGCCTGGGTAGGCCATGTAGCATGCCCTCTGTCTCTTTTGCAAAGGTCAGGTCAGGACCCTTCCTCCCTTGGCCCTCCACTTCCTTTCCCTTGCCCATCTCGGCTTGTTTAAGCTGACAATATATGTTCACACTGAGCAACTGTCTACGCTAGTGCTTGCGGGTCCACTCTTCAATGTCTACGCTAGGGTCACTCCGCGTCTACGCTGGGGTTTAATCTTTGGCATCTACGCTAGGGTCTCTCGTCGGCATCTACACTAAGAGGCAGGTTTACGCTTACGCTTACGCTTTAGCAGGTTGCGCTCTGTCACTTACGCTCTCACTTTCAAAGTAAGAAACAAATGGACCCCCCCTTTCCTTTATATAGTGCTCCGATGACGCTGACGTTGACGCCGCCACCGCTTACACCGCCGTTGCTCTGTTTTTTTACCTTTTTGCCTAAATTTATCCAAAAGTGATAAAAATTAACTAAAAATTAATTAAAAATTGAGATTATTGTGTCCTGGTTTCTCCATGGACCCCATTTTACACGTTTACGCCGGTTTAAACCACCCTTACGGCCCGATAACGCCTTAAACTACCATTTATGGCCCGGTATGGCCTTAAACTGCCATGCATCCAGGTGTGACAGTAATCCACCATTATACATGTACACATAGTTTAAAAGCACCAGAAAACATAGAAATACACCCCTTTGCTTATACAACTCTCGGTTTATGGACTGCCAGCATTTAACCGCACCGTTGGTCATTGACGGACCATATGGAAACATCACGCGGGACATTAACATAAACTTCATCAATGTAAATCCTCAACATAGCAAACAACGGACGATTACAAAGGAATGACAAGATTCCTTGACATAGAGGCTGAAAATATCATCGAAGGTCCGTTAACTGAAACCCCCATTACCATGCCCGATGGGGAAATCAAAATATTAAAACTGAGCACATTACTGCAACCACAACTAGCGAAAGACATTGAAAACGTGCTTAAGGAAAATATGAAAGCATTCATTTGGTCCTATACGGATATGCCCGGGTTAGATCCTAGAATTGTCCAACACAACATTATCCTGGACCCAAAATTGAGACCAATAAAACAAAAGGCACGAAAAGTTAGACCTGAGGTGGCATTGGCAATTCGCAATGAGATCACCAAGCTTTCCCAAGTTGGTTTCATTCGAGCCGTTGATTACGCCGAGTGGGTGTCAAACATGGTCATCGTCCCAAAGAAAAATAGAAGCATTTGCTTATGCATTGACTTCTAAGATTTAAATGTAGCAACCCTAAAAGATGACTTTCCCCTACCCAGCATTGATCAACTCGTTGACTCGACTATCGGACATGATCTGCTATCTTTTATGGATGGTTTTTCGGGATACAACCAAATACGCATCAACCCGGAACACCAACTTCGAACCACCTTTATGACCCCATTGGGAACTTTTTGTTATACAATGATGCCCTTTGGTCTCAAGAACGCTGGGGGCCACGTATCAAAGAGAGATGACATTCATCTTTAGCAATCACATGTTACACTTGCTCAACGACTACGTGGATGACATTGTGGTTAAATCAAAAATGGAAGAACAACATGTACGAGATCTAGACTTAGTATTAAAGCATTGTTTAAGGTATGAACTAAGACTCAATCCAGNATTTAACCACAATGTCATCCACGTAGTCGTTGAGCAAGTGTAACATGTGATTGCTAAAGATGAATGTCATCTCTCTTTGATACGTGGCCCCCAGCGTTCTTGAGACCAAAGGGCATCATTGTATAACAAAAAGTTCCCAATGGGGTCATANGTAAAAATGTCCATTTTGAATGGACTCCGCAGTGTTAGGAAGCATTAGAAAATATCAAAATAGTACTTGCCCGACTGCCTACAGTTTATCCACCCCAAAACAATAAACAATTTTATATCTACCTTGCCACTTCGGAATCGTCCATCGCATCTATGCTTTGCCAAAAACAAGATGATGGAACCGAAGTTCCTGTGTACTACTTGAGCCATGCCTTAGTTGTCTACGAAAAGAAATATAACAACGTGGAGAAGTCATGTTTAGCTTTGGTCTTTTCTCTAAGAAAATGGCGACATTACCTCTTTCGTAACAAAGTCTACATAATTTGTAAGGACAATGTACTGAGAGCTATAACGGGGAACATTTACAAAATGAGTCGAATAGCCCGATGGAAAGCCATGATAGCTGAGTTTGACCTGTACTACGTAGCGGAATCATCAGTCAAAGGTCAAGCCATAGCAGATCAAATGGCCACGTCATCAACGCGTGATCAAGCAACCATAGACCTAGAATTCCTAGATGAGAACATAAGCACCGTTGACATAGTGCCCCAAGATTATGATGTCATTTTAAACTTTGACGGAGCATCCACCTCTCGAGGAGGAAGCGCGACCGCCATCATCACCTATCCCTTCGGGGAGATCCAACCCTTTTCCTATTGTTTTAACTTTCTTTGTACTAACAACATAGCAGAGTATGAAGGTCTCCTTAGAGGTCTCGCGGCAGCACTAGCTTCAGAAATCACACGGCTTATAGTCAAAGGGGATTCACAATTGGCCGTAAACCAAGTTACAGACATTTACACATGTAAAGCCCAACATTTACAACCATACTGTGACTTGGCAAAACATTTAATAAGGTGATTCGAAAACATTGATGTGCAACACGTCTCTCGAAATGATAACACCATCACAGACGCGTTAGCCACATTAGCGCTAAGTATATCGCCCGACATGTTCCATGCCTTGCCAAGCTCCGTAATCAACTGCGCTGAATCGATAACTAATACCTCCGACACATTGCCAATTGCATCCGTTAGTACAGCACACGCGGTAGAATGGTATGATGACATAAAAGAGTACCTTCTACGTGGCGAAACACCACGACATCTAACAAACGCACAGAAAGACACAGTGCAGAAACGATTTAGGCAATACACCCTCGTAGTGGACACACTATGTCGTAGATCCTACGAAGGTATACTGCTAACATGTGTCAGTGGTACTATGCGGAGGACACATAGCGCCAAAAGCCATGGCCATGAAAATAAGACGATTAGGCTATTATTGGCCGCATATGGAATATGACTATCTCTCCAAGGTTAAAACATGTGACACTTGCCAAAAGCATAGTAACCTAATCCATGTCCCACTGAACCAGTTGCACACGGCACAAATCACGTGGAGCTTCCAAAAATGGGGTTTGGACCTCATCAGCCCGATAACACCCTCATCTTCTGCAGGGCATGGTTTCATAATAACTGTGACAGAATACTTCACGAAGTGGGTGGAAGCTGCTCCCCTTCGCAAAACCATATCCAAACATGTGTGCAACTTTATTCTTGAAAATATAGTAACCCGTTTCGGCATTCCCATGACAATCATCACTGACAACTAGCCGTAATTTAGCAGTGCCGAAACAAAAACTTTCTGCAACAGTCTGGGGATCAAACACTTTTTTTTCTCCCCTTACTATCCTCAGAGCAATGGGCAAGTAGAAGCGAAAAATAAGACAATCATTACAATACTTAAGAAAATGCTAACCCAGAGCAAAAGGAAATGGCACGAGCAACTAATATATGCATTATGGGCTTACTACACTACCCATCGGACGTCAACAGGTAAAACTCCATATAGTCTCATTTACGGTTCAGAAGTTGTTTTACCTATAGAATTACAGGTACTGTCTTTAAGGATCACACTCTCTGGACTCCTCGACGATGAACAAAACAATGAGCTATGTATCATTGACCTCAATTCGGTGGAGGAGGAACGTATACGTGCACTTGATCAAATTGAATGGTACCAGAAACAATAGCGGCAACGACATCGGCATGACATCAACAAGCGCCCAATCAAAGAAGGTGACCTCATACTTAGGGCTATTTGGGAACATCCGGACAAATTCTCAGCCAACTGGAAAGGGCCTTACATGGTTACCAAAGTATTCGATAATGGTGCATTCAAGTTAGCCGACCTGGAAGGGAACGAGCTTGCCAATCCGACAAATCATTTATACCTAGAACCATTCTACGTTTGAACATAAACTCAAGTACGTGCAAGTCCTGGAATTATGACTATAAACTGATACCACAGCTCATCTTGGGATCATGATGAGAAACTGATAACACAGAAAAGTCCTGGAATTATGACTATAAACTGATACCACAGCTCGTCCTGGGATCATGACGATAAACTGATACCACATAAAAGTCTTGGAATTATGACTATAAACAGATACCACAGCTCGTCTTGAGATCATGACGATAAACTGATACCATAGAAAAGTCCTGGGTTACAACTTAAAATTGACACCACAACTATCCCAGCGTCATGACAATAAACTGATACCCCACAGTGTCCGCAATGATGATAAACTAGCACTCATCTAGTATGACAGTAAAACTGCCACTGTTGCATTCACCAGAGTCTGCTAAGACTATAAACTAGCTAGCCTCTTCACAGTCTGCTAAGACTAAAAACTGGCAATGTACCGTCTGCCACGACGCTAAACAGGCAATGTCCAACGGGTTATGACATAAAACTAACCCATGATAGTCTGCCAAGACTATAAACTGGCAAGTTCACATCCGACACATCAATTCATCGCCATGATCATCCATCAGCTTCACTGCTTCGCTCGCCATCAATCGCCCTCATCAATACTACTGTCATCTGCATACAGTGCCTGTCGTCCTTCAGCATCCTTGTGCCATCGGCCGCCATGTATGTCTAATCTCATCTATTCGCTTACGATTTTCTTGCATCCTTGGCGTTTTGTTTGCAGGATGATACCCAGAAGGTTCGCACAAGAATGCACTTCATCACGAGTAGCAAGATGAGACAATGTACACAGCATACCTGGCAGGACTAAATCAAACCATTGACTAGTACGTCCCCGTTCATCGACAAAATTCCCTATCCATTCACTAACACTTTATCCTGACATCTTCTCAACACACTTGGTACATTTAAAACACCATACCGCTTTAAAGCAGCCGCAACACACAGCACAACACCTGTGCATGAGTACAAAAGTAGAGCAAAGTTTTACGTCAAAAAAAAAACCCGAGACCCCAAGCACTTTCCATATAAGCCCCAGGCAGGAAGGTAGTTGTCTCAAAACCAAGTACTCATGTCCAAATGGTCAAGAAGCATCCTGTTGCATGGCTTCAGCTCCCCACCAACAAGTTCCCCTGAACACTAAACATGGACCCTGTTCTCCCAAAGAATGTAACACATCCTCCCGTATCTTTGGCCTCGCCAACAAGTTCTCTTGAAAGCTAACCAAGGGTCCTATTCTACCAAAGGACACACATTGCATGTCTGAACTCCGAGCCTGCTAAAACAATGACTACTGGCAAGGATCAGTGTGCCACATACCCAAACATCCCCTATCCACACAATTCCTTAGGTAGTCACCAATCCCCACAATCTCTATCCTCCTATCAGCCACAAATTCCATTTTTCCGATCCCACGTACTACTGAACACGGTGCGATGACGTCCAGTCACGTGGCAGAGGACAATGTCTATATCAAGTTGCTTGTGGTGTTTTGCACTTCTTTGTCGACGCTTCTCGGGTTGATTCCTCCAAGTATCAACACAGAGGGCCTAATGAAACACCACAAAGTTTTGAGCTCAGTGCTTCCGCAGCAAGAAGTAGGTCCCTCGGATCCACAAAACGGCCACGGCTACATTTGACGTCGCACATTGCAAACTTCTGGAATCAAAAGGCCCACTTTTTGCTAAGTGTAGTACCAGCGTATACGCCCAGCGTATACACTCAGCGTCACAGCGTATACGCTCGATAGTACTAGCGTATACGCCCAGTGTATATGCTCAACATCAACAGCGTATATGCCCAGCGTCTATGCTCGACAGTACCAACATATACGCCGAGCGTATACGCTCAGCATTAACAGCGTATATGCCCAGCGTCTACGCCTGATAGTACCAGCGTATACGCCCAGCGTATACACTCAGCATCAATAGTGTATACACGTCCAGCGTATACGCCCAACATTCCCAGCGTATATGCCCAGCAGACATCCGACTTGCACGCCCAATGTACATGCCTCGTCTGTACGCTCGACACCACCGATCGACACGCCCCACGATGAAGTCTCAATGACAGAATGGGGATAACACCAAAGAGCAAGGATTGAAGCAAGTGGACATCCTCCAGCGTATGCCCTGCATCCGCAGCGTATATGCCCTGCATCCTCCAGCATATACGCCTTGCATCCTCCAGCGTATACGCCCTGCATCTTTACATGCCTGCCTCACACAGCGTATACGCCCAACATATACGCCCGCCTCACATGGCATATACGCCCAGCAGATGTAATATTTTGTAGATTTGTAAACTGTGTGCACCCAATCAATGCGCCACATGTCCCCTAGCCCGAGTCTAGCGTAACAACCTATATATAAACCCCAATTTCCCACTTCCCCGTGGTCGGTTGGCAAAATCTCGGAGCATACCAGAGAACATTTACGCTGCGCACAAGAGCTGAAACCCTCTTATGCTGGGGAGCCCTGTACGCCACACACGCAGCCTCTACCCTCCGTCCACCTTGCGAACCAGCCGAGTCATTCCTGCATACGCCGAAACTTTTCCTCCGCCTTGTGTTCCCTCACGACTGCGTTAGACCGGTGCATTGTACTTTGACTCTGTGATACCATTGTTTACATTTGCTGCATAAGATGTTTTACAGTTTTATGTCAATTTGGCCCACACATCCTGTTTATGCCCATTTACATTTACGCTCTGTTTTCATCTGTTTTACGCTGTTTACGCCGTCTACGCCTGTTTACACCGTTTACGCATAACCCAGCGTATAGCACATTGCGTACGCGTGGGGAAATCCTTGTCTGATCTGCGTGCGGACCACCCAAGGTACTCTACCTTCGTGCATTCCAGCTTGCCCTTAGGCGAAGGCAGGGTCTTCTGTTCTCGTCCTACGATCCCACGGTCTCTATTTTCCTTCTAGTCGGGGACCGACGATTTCAGGCGGTATAGACACCTCTTGGGTGGACTCCTCTAGACGTCAACAAAGAGGGGATAATGAAACACCACTAATTTTAGCCTAGCACTTTGAAATGAGAATGACTCAAGCCCTTTTGAAGTTTCAGGAGGTAAAATTTGGCTAAGGCATGGAGCTCACACCCAACTTGCCCAAGGCAGTTTGCTCACCTCAACGTGAACAACTTCAAAGAACGTCAAAATCAAGTTAGAGGTCAATAGTTCAAAGTTCAAAATTCCAGCATTCAATGTCAAAATCAAGTTAAAGAGCGCATGTCATGCTGTGGTCAAGCTGTAGTGTGAGTTCAGTGTGACCACTATTCATTAGCATGAGCACTATTCATCAGCATGACTACTATTCATCAACGTGACCACTATTCATCAACGTGACCACTATTCATCAGCGTGAGCACTATTCATCAGCATGACTAGTATTCATCAGCGTGACCATTATTCATCAGCATGAGTACTATTCACGCCAAAACAAAAGTACTCCAAACGCACACTAAGGACACACCGGGACCAAATCAACTCATGTTGGGAGCTTTGGTGAAGTAGAGATGCCTCAAAAAGCCACCGAACCACCCAAATCGGCATCCTGTAGTACTTAAAGTGGTCAAATCAAAAATCCATAAGTCTCAAGCGAGCCAAAACCAATTTCTTTTGTTGTAAATTAATCATTTCATTGTAAATCTTCATTTGTGGGCTTGTTAGGCCCTCATAGTCTAAATTGCATGTGCTTCCATGGGCTTCAGTAAGCCACACATTGTAAGATATGATAAACCTGGTCAAGAACGTAGCTTGCCCACACATGTCCAACTCACACATAGTTGTCCATTGGACACATGTCACTAAATCTGTTTTCCTCTCATCTCCCAGCCATTGATTCCATTCTTAAATTTTGTGCGTGAGCCCGATCCAACCCTATAAATACCCTATCAATTCACATAAACAGGGTTGACAATTTTTGAGTTAAATGGCTTAGAAAACTTAGACCAACAATCCTTCAGTGCTCGGCGCACTCTAACTCCTAGCATCCAAGCACTTTTGAAACACATCGCATCGCATTACATCACCTCGAGGCTTGGCACTTGACCTACCATCTACACGTGCAGCTATGCTTTGACTGGTGCACATCTTTTCTATGCAGTAAAATACAACTCATTTTTCCAGCCATTATTTTTTTGTTTACTCTATTTTACATTTAGTTTACATTTTGTTTATATTTTATTTATGATACCAGTTCTGCATACGTTTCTATTACATTTCGTGTGCACTATTTACGTTTGAAAACATTAGTTATGATAACCCCAGTGCAAGACATAGTTTACACTCGACGAAGTCCTTGGTTGATTTGCATGTAGACTATCCAAGGCCCTCTACCTTTGATTACTTTTCCAGCTTATCCTTGAGGCGTAGGCAGTGTTAGCTGTGTCTGCCCTATGATCTTTTGGTGTTTTTTTTCCTTCCATCCTTACACCGATGATTTAGGTTAGTACAGTAAGCAAATGCATACTACACTTGGCATAATCACTATGGGAGTGTAGGCGCGTAAACGAAGACCTCTAGAAATGAGTACAAAAACTCAAAGGAGAGAAGGTAAGCTAGGTAGCTTAACTAGAGGACTTATAGTCACGGTATGACTTTTTAATGACCCATGATAAGTCAGACAAAAATTGGCATATGGTTGTGATTGACTACACTAGATATTGGTCAGTTGTTAAGGGAAAAAATGAGGCTACATGTGAAGTTATTGAGCAATGCCTGCAAATGGACCTCTTGGCTCAAATGAACCAAGACTGGAAGGACTACAACACCAAGGTGTATGAATGGGGGTAAATGTAGAAGAACCACAAGTATCAATATAAAATGGAACACATTGCCTACTACAAGAAGTACATAGATGAGTCTATGAAACACCAAGGTTGTGACCTATTCCTTGATGCAATCGGCAGAACACAGGCTTACAATAGATTTGCAAAGAAGCTAGTGATTAATGAGTTCCCAAGGAGGGAAATTGTTGTTCCTTATGGAGAGGTGACATCTACTACATTTTCTCTAGGAACACCCATATGGATGGCTATGGAGAAGGGGAAGATCCTAGTAGGTCTTGATGTAGAAGAGGAGGATTGGATGAATGAGTGTGGCCTATCTAGGATGCCCCTAGACATGGATGTGGGCCCATCTCAAGTTGGTTAAATTTACTTTATATTGCTTTCTATTTTTACATGTTATCCTATTTACGAATTGGTTTATTATTTTGTTTTTATTTTGCACAAGATCCAGGCGAAGATGTAGTACCTAGTGGAGCAGTAGATAAAGATATGAGGGAGAATCCTTAGTTTAAAACATTCATATATTAAAAGAGAACTGTAGCCCTATTATTGGACAATTTTGTATTTTTTGATGTGGATGCATCCTTGGACTATGTATTTTGTTTACAATGCAATGGAAAGCATGATACTTAATTT
>MNCI01006881.1:0-17431 GCA_015680685.1 Gnetum montanum | reverse complement strand
TATATATATATGTTTTTCTTTTCTTTCTACTTAATATTTTTGTTAGTGTAATTAGGCCCCTTGTGGGCCTCATGTGATAGTTTAGGGTCATTTCAAGCCATTTCTACTTATAAAAGAGAGTTAGTTGCTAGTTTTAGGCCTTGGAAGGCTGTGTAATAGTTTAAGGCCATTCTGTGTTGTGTTGTAGTTTAAGGCCATTTCAGGCCCTATTGTAGTTTAAGGACATTTTGGGCCTTCACTACCTATAAGAGAGAGTTGGTTGCCGATTTTAGACCTTGGTGGGTTGTGCAATAGTTTAAGGTTGTTTTAGGCCCTTTTGTAGTTTAAGGCCATTTCTAGCCCTATTGTAGTTTAAGGCCATTTTGGGCCCTACTATAGTTTAAGCCCATTTCAGGCCTTGTTGTAGTTTAAGGCCATTTTGGACCCTCACTACCTGTAAGAGAGAGTTGGTTGCCAATTTTAGGCATTGGTAGCCTGTGTGATAGTTTAATGCTGTTCTAGGTCTTACTTCTTCCTTCCTTCTTTTTTTAATCTTTTTTCAGCTTTTTTTGGTTATTTTTTTATGGTTAAACAAAAGCATAACTAATGTAGGAAACAAACATAACATAAAGTGCAACTATACAGACAAAAGAACTAAAGTTAAGCCAAGGGAACAAGTAAGTTAGGGACATGCCCTAGTCATGTAGATGTTTCCTAACACAATGTGGATTAGGTGATGCATAGGGATAGGAGGACTTGAGGCAATACTCTTCTAGGTTATTATCTACCATTGAAAAAGGAAATTATGCCCATAGAGCTTCCTCAAATGAATCATTCATTTTGCTTGATTCATCTGCTGAACAACATTGGCTTTCATTACAAATAGGTAGTGTGTCTTTAGATATTTCTACCTTCGACCCCTACTTAGTGTCTAGATTGTTGATAGCTGGAGGGGCTATGTCATCACCAAAGATCACCACTTATCCACCCTCATAAGGTAAGTGAATATTTTGGTGGATTGGTGAAGAGATAGCTTGTAGTTGGGCTAACCAAGATCTCCCTAGGATTAAATTAAACCTAGGCATCTACTCAATCACAATGAATTATGCATTAGTGTGGAATTGGTCCCCTACCATGAAATTAACAGTGAATATTCCCTTGACCACCATGTGTGCCCCATAAGGACTTTAAACAAGTTGTTGTTGTTGGCCTAATTTGATCCACCAGGCCAAGCTTGTCAACAACATGGAATGAGATAACATTGGTTGTGGCCACATCATCAAAATGAATTCTATGAATCCTATACTAACTCACATGAATTATTATGAACATGAGGGCTGAAACACCACAAAATTCTAAGCTTAGCACTTCTCCAACAAGAATCGAGCTAAGTCATGATGCTCCCCAGCATGACTGAAGCTTGAGGATCTCATAGACAGCTTCAAACGGAGTCAAACTGAGTAAGAAATGGTTCCTTGGGATCCATAGAAGACCAAAATGACATCTAGCATCAAACCTAGCAAATTTTAGTCTCAAAATACTTGGTTTTCACTAAGTATGAATCCTATACGCTAGCCTATACATGCCTAGCGTATGGCCCAGCGTGCAGCAACTTTTGAGCCTCAAAAACTCATCAAAATAGGCTAGAATTGAAGGTCTAGACTTCCCATGACCTTTCCTAAGGTCCTAGATAGGTCTCAGGCTTTTTAAAATCAAGTTTTGGGCTCCAAATGATGGGTTTTCATACTTGCACGCCAACGTGCACACCCAGCATGCAGCAAATTTTGGGCCCCAAAAATGAGCCAAAACATGCCAAAATTGAGGGTTTGGACTACCCAGGAGCTTCTCCAAGGTCCCCAATAGATCTCAGGCACCTAAAAAGAAAATTTTGGGCCCCAAATGATGGGTTTTCATTCTTGCACACCAGCATGCATGCCTACCATGCAGCTTAGCGTGTAGCAACTTTTGGGCCCCAGAAATGAGCCAAAACATACTAGAATTGAGTGTTTTGACTCTCCAAGACCTTCCCCAAAGTCCCCAGCAGCTCTCAGGCACCTAAAAATCAAATTTTGGGACCCAAAGAATGGGTTTTCATTCATGCATGCTAGTGTTGACGCCCAGCGTGCACCATCAAGGATCTCTCAAAACAGGCACCCTAGAATAAGATCTCTAGCTACAATTGACTCTCAGAGGTAAGGAAATTATCAGGCATCATCCCAGGCTCCTAAAAATGAAGATTCAACCTTGAAATGATGTACTTACATGACCTACATGCTGAGCATAGATACTCTGCATGCCCAACGTGCAGCATAGCGTACGCCACTTGAAGCCTCCCAAAACCATGTTAGATCAAGTCCAAATGAGCAAACAATCTATAGGAAGCATCCTCATGACACCAGAGCTCAAATCCAAGCACCATGTTGAAGAATCTCTATTCTAATAGTAATGTTTGTTTGTAAAGTTCGACTCTTTTGTATTGGTCAAGTCTGTACGCTGGGTTCATATGCCCAGCGTGTACACGCTGGCATGCAGTACGCTGTGCAGTTGTAATATTCTTTGCACTCGGGCAACACAGCCACATGTCATCCACCCCAAAATTTTCTCACCAATAGCCACTCATACCACTCCAGATCTAAGTTTCACACCCTTAAAACCATAAAAAAACTAATTTTCCACCAAAGAAGCGATCTTAGAAAAAAAACAAAAAAAATCACATTGGGAGACAATCTGGACACCAACACTACACGTTGGACTTCAACCCTACACGCTAACCATACAGCCTTCATGCTGTACCTGTAGTCCAAACTAGCATACCATCATCCATCTGCATCCATCGGGGCTCTTTGTCCGCCTTGTGTCAGTCCCACAACTGCGTTCAGACTGGTGCACTGTAATCTTCATTTTTGCAATAAAATTGCTTCATTTGCGATCAAGATTTGTTATAGTTTACATTCATTCTTGTCTATCTCTTTGTTTATATTCTTGCACATTTACATTTTGGTTTAAGCTTATTACGTTGTTTATACATAATCCAACATATTGCACATTGGCATACGTTTGGGGAAATCCTTGTTTGATCCGCGTTCGGACCACCCAAGGTACTCTACCTTTGTCAGTTGCAGCTCATCCTCAAGCAAAGGTAGATTCTTCTGTGCCTTTTTGTAGATCTCTCAGTGTCTATTTCATTCCAACCTTACACCGACGATTTTAGACAGTACAATGGGAGTATTTACTTGTTCCTTTTCAAGGTTGGATTTAATTGCTTCATCGTGAAAAGTTAAGAGTGTTAGCCATGGTTCCTTAGTTGTAGGTGGGAGAATTATGGAATGGATATCCTTTTCCTCTACTGGCATGTCTTCCTTAATAGGAATGGATGCCAACATGTGAACCAAAGCTTCACAATGCATAGAAGAATTCATAATTAGATTGTATAAGCTCAAGGTTGTATTCTTTTATTTTAGAGCTTGCTTAACCTCTGCAAGTGCATCTAGAAAATCTTGTCCATTTTCCTATTGCTTGGTGATCTTTATCTCCTCCACATGTCCTAAGAGATGGATTTCTTGCATTAATGGTATATCTTTCATTGCTAGTGTTCAATGGGTCCTTATAGATAGTCATAGATTGGTTCTCTAGCCAGATAGGATTACTTTCATCAAGGAAAAACTTGCCTTGATCAATCATGTGTTGGATATCATCATTCAATGCTAGACAGTAATTTGTATCATGGCCATGCAACTGATGGTAGTTTCAGAACCAATCTAGTCTAAACTTTTTGGGCACTAGAGGCTCATTGGACATAGCCACAAAGGGATCTTAGAGGATCTCTCAATACCTCTTGTGATGTTTGTGGGCATCTTCTAATAGTTGCTTATGTTGAATCTACCTAGCACTCAATAGTTGATTGAAAAGTTCTAATGGCTTAATTGGCAAATGGGTATATTTTTAGCAATCCTTGCAATCAAATTTCTGCCTCGATGGAGCTTATCCTATGGCTATTGATGATGTCAGTTGGTTGGTTCCCACATTGCTAAAACCTGAAGTTTTTTTGGTAGTGGCTAGGGCCTTAAGCATCTTGGCTATTTATTTTTTGTTTTTAGGGTTGGATTCATTAGCCATAGCTACCACAGTGGTTGTTGTGGCTTTCCCCTTTTCTTTATCTCTCTTTGCATGTGTATTCTTGTAAGCTATGTAAGCTGGGTTCTTGCTAGCCTCTACCGCATCCTGTATGCTCTTTGTTTAAGCAAAGGCCTCGCTAAGGGAGTGTAGGGATAAATAATATAACTTGGATTTAATGAAATCATTTACGACACCCTTAAAAATTGGTTAGTAGGTGGGTTTCAACAATTGGCTCACGAATCTCATTTAGGATAGCACTCCAACATTGTATGAATTTTTGCACAAGTTCTAATGATTCTTGTCTAACATTCATGAGCAGGTCCAATGTGGCTTCCAACTTCAAGTTGTACTTGAAGTGGGTTATGAAATAGCTTAGAAACTCCTCTAGAGTGAAACTGGAAGCTCAAGGAAGCACACAATACCAATATAAAGCTTTGCCAATCAAAGACATGGCAAAGATAGGGATGACCGCATGTGGCCATAGTTGCAGTAACAAAGACTTGAAATGGAAAGTGACTAGGTGGGAATTTGGATCATCCTCTCCATTGTATTTCATAAATTGGGAAAGCTAGATTCCAAGAGGCAACATGAGTGGAGGAATGGTAGGCCTAATAGGATCATCTTGATAGAAGTCCATTACACGGATTGTTTTAGAGTTGGTAGCTTTAAGTTGCTTGACCTCCTTAATGAGGGTTTGAATAAGATAAAATGCTTGATCTAGGCTCGAAGATGTTGCAGAGGGTTGTAATATTTGTACTATTGGTGGTTCCATTAGAGTAGCTACTAGGAGTGGTGTTGTTGGTGTAACTATGAGCCTTGTTAGTGGTGTCGTCTGAGTGGCTTCCATTGCTAGTGCCATCAGAGTGACTATCACTGGCAGTGCCATCAAAGTAGCTACCAGCCTCATGGGTAGTGCCACTGAAGTGACTACTAGCCTTGTTGGGGGAACTATGGAAGTAGCTCCCAACCACATTGGCAGTGCCACTAGAGCAGCCCACAACCCTATAGTCAGTTGTGCCATATGTAATTCTTGGTATATTTGCGGCTACATATATGGAAGCATCTGGGACAATTGAACAGAAGGGAAAGATGTTGCTACCCACCATGTGATTGAGGTTGGAGCTGTTGTTGGTGGTGAGACTAACATAGAAGGGATAATGTGGACAAGATTTGTTTGTGGCTATGATATGGGCATAGTATGCACATATGGCAACGTGGGTGTCACAAACACTGGCTACAAAAATTGAATAGATTATGAGGGAATAATAAATGGAATGGATGTAGAAGGCCCTACATTCTATTACATTGATAGAATTTGGTGGCTACCTACCATTGGTGAAGATCTGGTCTACATAAGTGTCGTAGCTATCACAAAGGAGGAAAAAGACTGTGACTAGTGTGATTGGAACACAGAAGTAGATGGTGGGGCTAAGGAATAGAGTGGGCCACCATCGTTAGAATGGGATTCAAACTCCTCTTACCCATCTTGGAGGGGCTTATCATAGTGGGATGTCATATCTTGCTCCTTTGGCCCACTCATTCGAATATGTTGATTCAAGATCCATTGGAAAGTTTCAATAAGTGGTATAACCACATCAAGGGTGGGAAGGAACTCCCACCCATTTCAGTGGATAATTTTGAAACTATGCTTTTATTTGATTTCCTAGTAGTTTAATGGTAAACCCACTTGCATCTTTGAACACAAAAATTTGTATCATTCTTCATCAGGTGCCATATGTTCAAGCGATTAGTTCTATTATCTAAGAGACTACCATTGTGGTCACATGAAGCTAGGCAGTTGCTCAACATCCACCACATGTTAAATAGGGTGGATCACCTCTAGGCTTAGGGAAGTAGCTGAGGTATTAGTAGGGTTCATTTTTACTATGTCAAAAAAGATGTGAGAAGAAGAGAGACTTGTAAGAAATGTTTAAATGTAGTAAATTTTAAGCTGAAATGGTTAAGTATGCAAACTATAAAGAAAATAGGCCAAAAATGGCTAAGTCTAAAAACACTAAAAAAATGGTTATCTCTACTCTTATGCTCATCAAACTCTAAGGGACTATCATGCTGATAGGATTGTCACACTCTATAGAACACTCAAAGCTTGATGCAGTGGACAGTTTTGGGCTTTTTTTCCTGCAAGGTTTCAAGGGAACCATCAACTAGGAAAAATCTACATAACCAAAATGTAGACAACTCCTACACTGGCCTATGATCTAGCTACTACCATGGTAGGTCCATAGGGATGTTATGTTTATGCTAGCTTGCTGCTAGTAATAGGCATATAGAACATATGCAGGACTACCCATGGCACATACAAGGAATAAAGAGGTCCTTCTTCTAGCACCAAAAGCTATGACATCTAAAAACATCAATGGATAGAACATTAAGAGGTCATCGTGTGTACAGCCTAACCTTGAGTCTATGGGAGGGTCATGCTAGAGAAAATAGAAATGGGATGACCTAAATGACCTATTCGATCACATAGGAACTTACATGGTGTAACAATAACCATTTGCAAAAGCTTGAAAATAGTATTGTGAATTAGGTAACAATATGCATTAGTAGTGGAGAAGGTAGGAAATTATACAAAAATTTGAAACAAATGCTAAAATAAAATGAAATGATAATTGAAGTGAAGAAATGCACCACCCCAAGATTGGGGGAACTTGACTTCTAATTACTCAGTGGGTGAAATTGGTACGCAATGTCAGACAAGCATAGTAGGGTAGTGTGCCAATGTGATCATAGTCTATAGGATGTTGTAGATGTCATGTTCGTAGCTGCAAAAGATGCTAGACCTGTTGGACTTACAATTTTTATGCTATGTGGGTGTTGGAAAGATTGGGTCATGCTACTTAGCCAAGGGCCAAGGTCGAGTTTTGTAGTGTGAGAGTGATGAAGATGCTAAGAATGCTCTAATTCTTGGTACTTGAAGTGATTTTCTGATCATCAACCAACCCATAAAATGCTAATTATCAAGGTATTTATAGATCTAGGATTGATAGGAGATGTGGATTAAGTGCCACGTGGCTTGGGTCCCATGTGGCATGGATGAGAACAAGTCATCCTGACAAGCTACGCTTAAAGTATTAAGCTCTCTAAGTGTCAAAATCAATGGTGTCATAGTCTTTAGGAAAATAATGAGAACTAAAATTTTTCCAAACTGTGACCACACTACCTAGACTACATGTGCAAAAGTTTGAAGGACTACCATATACCTATAATCAATGCCAAAACAAATGCAACTTGGAGCCAATTTTGGGGATTAATAGGGCATGCAAAAACAAAGCAAGCTACTAATCTTAGCTACCTAAGGGATGTCAAAGCTAAAATGAAGGTCAACATTGAGTTTTGGAAGCTTCTAGAGGAATTTGGATGCATTTTCCAAGTGTCATGCTATCTATGCTACACAGCGTGATAGAGCATGGTGTGAACACTTAGAAAATTTTTGCAGATTTTGGCTTGTCACGCTATGTACGCTCCATAGAATAATAGAGTGTAGCATCCACATTTTGATAATTTTTCCAAAATTTAGAATGTTTCTTAATGGCATCCTAACCAAATTCTGGGGGTGAAATAGGAAAAGGTAACCTTAAAAGTCAGAAAATTGCCAAATGCACTTTCCATGTCTAGATAGCTTAACAAACTTCTAGTCCAACACTTAGAAAAATTTGAACCATAAAACTTGTGCTACATTGTCTATGTTGTGCAGCATAGTAGAGCATAATAGGCCCAAAAGATAGAAAATTTTCCAAACTGTTTATTCCATCCTCAGTGCCCTTTGACTACTTATACCTTGACATTTGTGCAAACTGGCCTTGGAAGTAGGTGCTACACTAGCTATGCTAGGGAGCATAGTAAGTAGACCTAGGAAAATTTTGCAAATATTGGGATTTCCAGTGTTCTATGCTATTTATGCTACATAGCATGATACCAGACTTAGAAAAATTATTATCCAAGTTTTGACACTTAGATAAATCTACCATTGAATTTCAAGAGCATGAAATTAGTGGTGTTTCAAGGTCCTTTGGCTAGAGCAAGCTTGGATAATAAGAGACGTGATAGAGGAAGGAACATAGTATAACAAGGCCAAATACCTTGTCAATGACTTGCAAGCTGAAATTGTCAAGCTATGCACCAACCTCCAAGCATGATCTCACATGCATTTTTCCTTCTTCATAGGATGCCTACGAAGGTTTGTAGAACTCTTGGTGGTCCATGAGAATGGGCAATGAATGGTACAAGATCACATCTATATTTCTAGGCCATGGATCTAGCATTTGTTTTGCACAACATGATCATAGGACCCCCTAGAGGCTATTGGCAAGTCATTCTCACTGACAACCAAGGGCCATGTGGGGCTATTCTACCATGCATGTGATAGTGTTGGGGAGGCTACCCCAACAAACATAGGTAACATAGTAAGAGGGGCATGACTTATCACTAAGAAAATGAGGTCAAAAATGCAAATCAAGAAGCCCCACCCCATAGAGGAGCTTGCACGTGAAGTCGAGGAGAGAGGCAAGAAGTTGTGATTCAAACTTCATGATGCATGATTAGAATTAGCTAGTAAGTATGAATTATTTAGTGTATTTTATTTATTTACTTTGAATATTCTAATTTATATTTGTGCAACATAGAAAGGAGGGCCCTTGTAGTAGAAAAGGAGCCCTTAGTGGATGATGTCCCTCAACCCAAGGGACACATGGAAGATGAGGAAGCTGTCAAAGTGTTGAGGAAACTTCAAGAATATGGGTTGCAATTTGAAGATAGTGAGTTTGACCTTTTATTTGATGGCATGTAGATGGATGATCACACCACTCTTACCCCTGAGGGCTTATTAGGTAGGAGCTTTGCACTACCATCTTCATTATCTTTGTTCCTTTTTTATGTATTATTATACTTTATTTTTGTTATTTTTATTTGTTTTTTTTTTGGTGTTTTGTTTTCATGATCATAACATGCTTTATGCTATAGTGGCCAATGCCTCTACTGAGCATCTAGAATCAACATCTACATTCCACAGACGATTGTGGGTGAAAACTCTAGATAAATTTGCCTTTATGCAAGGCATAGTGGATAATATGATTGACCATCTTAAATAGATAGACCCCTGAGATGGGTATGTTTATCTTAGTGTCTTTATTCCTTTTCCCCTTTCTTTTTTATTCTATTTTTTTTTGTTTTAAAACTAATATTTTGCTACATGGGATAACAGGCTCATGACTCAAGTGTGACCTAAACAGAGCGGTCTAGGTCGATGTTGTACTTGAGTTCTCTCTTGAGGTGGAGTAGGTGCCTTATCATGTATATGATGGGGCAAGCAAGTACACACTTCACTCCACATGAGCATTGTGGAAGTGTAGGCATGTGAATGAGGAGCTGTGGAAACAAGTGCAAGTGCTTTGGGAACAAAAGGTGAACCATTCAACCAAACTAGAAGATCTACAATCACATTATGACTTCCTAGCAGCCCACAAAAAATTAGATGGTAGCTAGCATACAACTAAGATTAACTATGCTAGGTACTGGTCATCTATTCATGGTAAGAATGAGGCTACGCACAAGGTCATTGAACAACATTTGCAAATGGACCTCTTGCCAGGAAGAACCAAGATTGGAAAGATTAGAGTGCCAAAGTATATGAATGGGGATAGACTCCAAAAAACCAAAAACATCATTACAATATGGAATACAAATCCTACCGTAAGAAGTATGGGGGTGAGTTTGTGGAGTGCCGATGTTAAGAGATATTCCTTGATTCCATTGGTGCAAAGTAGACTTACAAAATATTCAAGGAATATCTAGTGGTTAGTGTGTTCTTAGAGAGAGAGGTCATTGTTCCTTCCAAAGAGGTTACTTCTACAACATTTTCACTAGGGTCACCCATATGGATAGCCATGGAGAAAGGGAAAACCCTTGTAGGCATTGATTTTGGAGAGGAGAACTTGACACGCATGTGAAAGGATGAAATCCTCCAAAGTCTAGAGGTTGGCCTTGACATGATGCCCCTAGACATGGATGCAAGCCTATGTCAAGTTAGTTTAACTTACTTTATTATTATCTATTTCATTATGATTTTTCATGTTATCCCATTTATTGACTGATTTATTGTTTCATTTTTATTTTTTGCAGGCTCTAGGTGAAGGTGTGAAACCTGGTGGAGTAGCAGATAAAGATAGAGGGGAAGAGCCTTATCTTCCCATCACAATGCAAATTAAATTGTTTGAGATGTAGGCTTATTATTGGACAATTTTATGTCTTTTTGGATATTCCATGTGGTTGTTGATGTAACTTTGGACTATGTATTTTATTTATGATTTAATGAAAAACATTACATTTATTTACTTCTCATTTTATCATTTTAACTTGTAATTTAGTGGATATTGTTATAATTTTAACTTATGAATTTTGTTGATGTAATTAGGGCCCTCTTGTGTCCCATGCCAATTTAAGGCCATGGTGGTAGGGCCATTGCTAGTTTAAAGCCATTTTGGGCCATTGCTAGTTTAAGGTCATTTCGGGTCATTGCACGAAAGGAAGTTGGTTGCACAAAAGGAAGTTGGTTGCCACTTCTAGGCCTTAGTGGGCTATGCAATAGTTTAAGGCCATTCTGGGCCACATGATAGTTCAAGGCCTTTCCAGGCCTTGTTTCTTTCTTTCGAGAAAGAAAACTAAATAAAATCATAACTAATGTAAGATGCAAACAGAACGTAAACTATAACTATATAGACAAAGGGACAAAAGACAAGTTGGATGGGCAAGAAAATTAGGGAAATGCCCAGTCATGTAGATGTTTCCTAATACAATGTGGGTTAAGCAGTGTGTAAGGCCTTGTGGGTACTAGATGGTACTCCCTTAGGTCATCATTTTCCTTAGAAAAGGGCAATTCTACCCATAGAGCTTCCTCATGGAAGTGACTTATCTTACTTGATTGTTTAACATTGGACAAACAACATCAACTTTCATTGCAAACAGGTGGTATGTCCTTAGAGATCTCCACATTTGACCCATGTTTTATGTCTACATTGTTGATGGTTAGAGGACCTACATTGTCACTGAAGATCACCACTTTTCCACCTTTGTAAGGCAATTGGATTTCTTGGTGGATTGGTAAAGAAACAACCCATAGTTGGGCTAACAAGGACCTCCATAAGATTGGGTTGAATCTAGGCATCTCTTCAACCATGATGAACTTTGCATTAGTGAGGAATTACTCCCCTATCACAAAATCAATTATGATTATACCCTTGAAAACTACCCATGCTCCATTAAAGGATTTTATATAGGTCATTTTTGTTGGCCTAATTTGATCCACCAGGCTAAGCTTGTTAATTCCAAGTAATGGGATCACATTGGTTGTTGCCCCATCATCCACGTGTACCCTATGTATCTTGTACTAACCCATATGAATCATTATAAATATGGGCACAGTGGTTACATGACAATTTTTAGGATTAGCTTTGGTTACTTCCTTACAAGAGGTTAAGGGTGTTGACCTTGGCTCTTTCGTTGTAGGTGGAAGTATCACTACATGAATAGCCTTCTCATTTGCCAGCATATCTTCTTTAATAAAAATAGATGCCAACATGCAAACCAAGGCCTTGTGACAAGCAGGAGAGGTCATAATTAAGTCGTACAGGCTCAAATTTGTATTTTTCTATTTTAGAGCCTATTTAACTTCAGCTAATGCATCCAGAAAATATTTTCCACCATCAACTTATTTGGTGATCTTTATCTCCTCTATACATCCTAAGAGATGAATTTCTTAAGGAGGAGACTTGGTTTTTGATTGGGCAATGGGCCTTCAAGCCTTTACTCTTATTTGTTAAGTGTGAATGTCTATGTTGGTGGCCTGAGATGATGAGGCCATGGGAATGATTGACAAGGGGGTAGACTTAGGGGGACCTAGCTCTATGCATTCCCTAGCCATCTTATCAACCAGATGCTCATCACATCTCTTCGAGTGGGCAGGTTATGATGTAGTCCCCACCAATGAACCTTGAGCAGATGGGGGATTTACAAATTTTGGCACCCCTATGACAAAAGGTGTCTAGGTTTTTGTTACTACAACATGATGTAGGGCCCTAACCACAAAGGGTGTCATGGGTGCTCGAGTTGGTGCTTTGATAACAAAGGGGGCCTATGATCTAGTTGATGTTGAGGCCCCAATATCACTGGAGGGCATAGGAATCACAAATGGTTCATGTGCTGACTCTACATCATTATCAATAGTAATAGCATTAATAATGTAACCTACACCACTAGTGTTTAATGGGTCTTTATGGACTTTCATGGACTAGTTCTCTGGCTAGACAAGATTATTTTCATTAAGGACTAGCTTTCCTTGACCAATCATGTGTTGAATGTCATCTTTCAATGCTAGGTAGTAATCTATGCCATGCCCATGCAGCTAATGGTAGTTGTAGAACTAGTCCAATTTAAAATTCTTGGGTACCAGAGGCTCATTGGGCATAGCCGCAAAAGGGTTTTGAAGGACCTCATAGTACCTCTTATGGAATTTGCATGTATCCTTTGACATTTTCTTATGCTGAATGTGCCCAAAACTAATTATTTGATTCAATAGCTATGATAACTTGATTAGCAAAGGGGTGTATTTTGAGCAATCCTTGCACTTAAATTTTGGCCTTAGGAAAACTTGCCCCATTACCATTGATGATGCAAGTTGGTTGGTTCTCGCATTGCCAAAACTCAATGCTTTGTTACTATTGGCCATGTCTTTAAGCATCTTGGTTTCTTACCTGTTGTTATTGGGCTTGGCCTCATCAGCTACAATTTCCATAATGGTTGTTATAACCTTTCCATTTTCTTCATCTCTCTTTGCATGCGCATTCTTGTAGGCTATCTAAGTTGGATCCCTACTAGCTTCCACCGTGTCCTATATGCTCTTTTTCTGGGCAAAAGATTGGCTAAGAGAATGTAGGGATAAATAATATAGCTTTTGATTTAATGAAATCATTTACTACACCCTTAAAAATGGCCATTAGGTGGGTTTCGATGATTGGCTCATAAATCTCATTTAGGGAGATGCTCCAACATTGTATGAATTTTTGCACTGGTTCTAGTGCTCCTTGCTTAACATTCATCAACTAATCTAGTGTGACCTCTAGCTTCAAGGTGTACTTGGAGCAAGTTAAAAATTAGCTTAGCAACTCCTTTAGAGTTGAGATGGAAGCTCTAGGTACCGCATAATACTAGTCAAGGGCTTTGCCAATTAGAGACATGGAAGAAATGTGGATGATCACGTGTGGCCAAGCTTGCAATAATAAGCACTCAAAATGGAAATTCATGAAGTGAGCGTCAGGGTTACCTTTGTCATTGTACTTTGTGAACTAGGAAAGTTGGACCCCAAGAGGCAATGTTAGTGGAGGAACAATAGGGCTAATGGGATCATCTTGGTAGAAGTCCATTACATGGACCATCTCTAAGTTGGCCATTATAAGCTACCTAACTTCCTCTATGAGAGTTTTCATAACTTGGAACACCTAGTCCAAACTCAAGGATGTTGTAGAGGGTTGCATCAACTATGTTGTTTTCAGTGTCGTCAAAGAAGCTCATAGCCCTATAGTAGGTTGTGCCATAACATGTAACGCTTGGTATGTTTGTTGCTATGTGTATTATGGCATGTGTGATAGTTGAATAGTGGGTACAAATGTTGCAGCCCACCATGTAATTAAGGCTAAGGTTGTTGGTGGTGGTTGGACCATGATAGTGGGGGTGATAGAAATGTGACTTGTGTGTGGCTATGATATGGACATGGTATGCACATACGATAGCATTGGTATCACAGATGTCAATTATGAAGGTTGAATAGACTATGAGGAAATGAAAAAGGGAAAAGAGGTAGAATGTCCTACACCTTGTTATGTGGGTAGGACCTAGTGGCTAGCTACCATTGACAAAGGCTTGGGCTATTGAAGTGTCACAGTTACCTCAAAGAAAATAGAGGACTATGATTGATGTGGCAAGAAAATAGAGGCAGACTATGGGACAGAGACATAGAATGGGATGCCATCATCAGAATGAGATTCAAACTCCTCCTACCCATCATGCAGGGGTTCATCATAGTTTAATGCAATGTCCTACTCTCTTGGCCCACTCACCTTAATAAGTTGGTCTAAAATCTATTTGGAGTTTTTGGTGAGTGATATCACCACATCTGGGTTGGGAAGGAACTCCCTTCCATTTCAATGGATAATCTCGAAACTACACTTTGCTTTAATTTCTTGGAAATCCAATGATAGGCTCGCTTGAAGCTTAGCACACAGGAAATTGTACCTTTCATCAAGTGCCCTGTGTTTAGGTGATTGATGTCATAGTCTAGGAGACTACCATTGTCATTGCATAAGGCAAGGTGGTTGCTTGATGTCTCCCACATGTTGAATGGTGTGAGCCACCTCCAAGCTCAAGGTAGTAGCCGAGGTGTTAACGGGGTTCATTTTCATTGCATAGCGAAGGTGTGAGACAATAAGATTCTTGTGAAGATCTTTAAATGTAGAAAAATTTAAAGTAAAATGCCCAAGTATGAAAACTATAATAAAAATAGGCCAGAACTAGCTAAGTCTGGAAACATTGAAAAAATAATTATCTTTGGCATTATGCTCATCATGCTTTGAGGGACTGTCACACTCACTGGGTTGTCATGCTCTACAGGACACTTAGAGCTTACTGCAATGGACATAGTTTGGGCTTTCCATCCTACAAGATTTTAAGGAAACCATCAACTAGGATCAATCTACACCAACTAGAATGTAGAAAACTCCTATGCTAGCCTATGATCTAGCTATTGCCATGGTTGGTCCATAGGGGTGTTGTGTCTATGCTAGTTTTCCGCTAGTGATGGGGGTGCAAAAAGCACATGGGACTACCCTTTTCATAGAAAAGGAATGGGAGGCCCTCCTTCTAGCACCAAAAACTATGACATCCAAAAAAATTAGTGGCTAGAACATTGAGAGGTCCACATGCATACAACCTAACCCCAAATCCATGCAAGGGCCAAGCTAGGAAAATGGAAACAAGGTGCCCTAAATAGTTTGGTTGATTAGATAGGGACTTACATGGTGTAACAATAACCATTTGTAAAAAGGTTTATTGATTATTACATGTGTGATCTAGGACAATAAGAAAGAGTGTAGCATAGAGTCTTAGCTTGAAAGTTGAATTGTAAATATGCAGATGCATATTGACAATAGGAAAAATGCAAGAGTTATGCTAAAAATATAAAAGAAACACTGAAGAAAGAAATAGAATGAGTTTGAATGAAGAAATGCACCATCCCAAAACTAGGGAGTATAACTTTTGCTTGATTTAGAGTGTGAAATGCTATGTGGCATTAGATAGGCATAATGGTAGTGTAGTGTTGTGATCACAATCTTTGGGACATCAAGAACATGGTGCCAATAGCTACAAGGGAGGCTGAACTTGCTAGGTTGGTAGTCGTCATAATATGTGGGTGCAAGGAAAGACTACATCATAGTACTTGCCAAGGTGTCAAGCTCAAGTGCTCAGGTGCAAGAGTAGTGGAGGTGATAGGAATGCTCAAATGCTCAATGCCCAAATGATTTACCAACCCCTAAAATTTTGAATATCAAGGTATTTATAAGGCTAAGGTTGATGTGAGATGCAAACTAGATGCCACGTGGCTTGGGTGCCACGTGGCATGGGCATGGATGGATCATGCTAACATCTTATGCTCAAAGTATTATGCTCTACATGATAGGAACGGGAACCAAGAGACTGCTAAACTATGACCACATTACTTGGACTACACATGCTAGAGTCTGAGAGATGGCCATGTACCTACAAAAAATGTCAAAACAATGCCACTTGAAGTTTACAATCTGGGACTATGTCTTTCCCCTCTTCCAAGTAGGGTCAAGTGTAGGGAAAATTTAGGGGATTAATGGGGGTGAAAGAGCAAGGCAAGATGCTAATCTTGGCCACTAGAGGGGCATCGAAGCTGAAATGAAGGTCAATGCTAAGTTCTGGAAACATAGCATAAGTACTTTGATAAATTTTGAGAAAATTTGCAATGTTTCTTCATGGCACACTAACCACACTTTGGGGTGTAGTAGGATTAGCAACCTCAAAGGTTAGAAAATCATCAAATGCATCTTCCATGTTAAGCTAGCTTGATAAATCCTTTTCCAATACTTAGACAAAATTTGGCCCTAAAACCTATGTCAATCTTGCTATACTATGCAACATAGTAGAGCGTGACAACCTGAGAGATAGAAAATTTTTCAAATTGTTCATTCCATTATAGAAACTTTTTGACAAGCTCTAGCCTATTACTTGGGTGAATTAACAACTAGGACATGTGTCAAGCTGGAGAGTGTAGTGAGCTTGATAGTCTAAGAGATAGAAAATTCACTAAACTATTTGGTCCATCCTAAGTGATCCTTGACCACTTTTGGCTTGACATTTATGCAAACTAGCCATGGAATTGTGTGCTACGCTATTTGTGTTGGGGAGCCTATTAGGAAGACTTATAAAATTTTTTCAAAAATTAAGACTTCAAGTGTGCTACGCTATCTATGCTACATAGTGTGACACTAGGCTTAGAAAAATTTAGCCCAAGTCTTGACACTTAGACAAATATGCCATTGAACTATAGGAGCCCAAATTTGGTGGTGTTTTAAACCTCATCCAAGTTGGCTTTCCAAGTGCCTCTATGCTGGGTATGGAAAGGGGAAGAGAAGGGAATTAAGATAATGAAAACATCACACCTTCTTATTCAAACATTGGAGAGAACAGGGAACATTTGATAACCAAAATGGAAACTTGATAGTTTCCAAAGATGGTTTTGGTAGGTTTTCAACTTTCACCAAAAAAGAGGAAAAAGTAGGCTTGGTTGGTATAGAAGGAAACATTAGTTTAGTGACAAAGATTATGGTAACAAAAATTAAATATTTATGACATCTTTCATGCTAGCTTTTTCTTAGGAATTCACTATAGATGTTGCAAAATTAAAGCACCCAAACCACCTACAACTTCCATGCTAAGGTTTTTTCCATAGGTGTGAGTAAAGGCAACATTGGATTCCTTTCGAGTTTTGAATAAAAATGACTTTCACCTTGTAACAAAAGTAAATATAGTTATAGAATTAGTTTCAAATTTTACCAATGTTCACCTCCCAATTGCTTCCACATTGGGTATGGCAGAGGGGGATGTTGGCGACCGTTTGGGACGCGACCACCAACGAGTGTCCTCGAACAGGATTTAGGTGCCTACTGGTCTCTGGCTACACCAAGGCTCAGATACCTCAAATAGACTCAGTAGTTAATGTGAGTATGTGTGTGTGCTGTTG